>BMAO01039687.1:0-27730 GCA_019973975.1 Trichonephila clavata
GAGAGAGAGAGAGAGAGAAATAGATAGATAGGCATATAAATAAATATGTATGTATATGTAGATTGATAGATATATACACTCATGTACATAAGTTAAGGCTAATGCCAGCTTTTGAAAAAAAAGTTTGAAAACAAAACAAACGTGAACTATATAGAAAGTACATTTATAAAACAAGAGATAAAAAACAGAAGATGTCTGTATGATGCCATTCATAAAAAGCTGTGAATTTTGCTCCCAGAAGTTGTAAGAACTACCACTTTTACACAAACTTAATATTACGTTGTTGGTATGATGGTTAAATCATCGAATGGCTCCCATGGTATGAAATACAGACAGGGATGCCTAGGTATGATGAGTATCAAATTATCACGCTGATCTTGGGAAAGCTGACTTTACTAGCACAATCAATGCTCTTCGAAGTTCCAGTAGACATGTTGGATGTAGTTGACAGGCAGCAACTCGTCAGCCTAGCGTGTTCATATCCCACACGTGCTCTACCGAATTTATACCAGATAATAATACTGGCGATTCCATATACAAAGCATCCTTAGGTAAAAGGCATTTGTTAATAATGTGTTCTCTCTGACAATGGGCATTATCATCCATAAACATAATTTTTGTCCTGATAACACCCCTAAAAATGTGCATGCTGTTTTAGAATGTTCTTTTCCGTCATGGTTCTGATTTGAGCATGCAGCTCTGTTCTGGGGCCCAGTATAATTCCCCCAAAACGAGTAACACTTCACCACCGTAACAGTGACGTTTAATGATGTTGTCTTGACTATAACGGGTACCTGACGTTCTCCATGAAAATGTCCGGCGTAAATCAGATAGCAAGCTAAACCTGGACACTCGGAAAACACCACACAATGCCACTGTAATGATGTCCACATTGCATGTTCTCTATTCCAATCTAATCGCTGGCGACATTGAGTTGCCGTGAGCGTTATACATCTGAAAGGCGTGTAAGCATATACACCAATATACTTCAAACGTCTGTATACGGTTTGTCTTGAAACTGTTCCACCCGAGGCTGCAGATAGCTCACTAGACAGTTTGGATAATGCATTCTGTCTGATTCTTTTGACAGTTACTGTTAATATAGGTCTTTATTTGGTATTTGGTATTTACAATTTGCACAGTAACATCTACATAACCGTCCTCTTGGAATCTTTGCTAAAACCTAGAGATAACATTTTGGGCAATAGAAAGTTCCTCGGATAGTGCTATCTGAGTACGCCCATATTCCAGAGGGTCTATAATTCTACCCCTTAAAAACATTCGTATGCGATCTTTGTGTTATAACTATTCTTATATGGCATCGAGCGGCTTACAGAACACTTGTGAGCAATTTATTTCTTTGCCACCACTCTTTATATACCACTCTGCTATACTCTCACCATTCTGACCTACTATTGGTTTTTTTTGTAACTTCCCGTAATTTGCATATCATTCTTGAGTATGTGTGTAATAATTCTACAGGTGAAAGTTTTACTCTGGAGTGCGACTCTGAATTAACCTTAATTTATGGATATGAGTGCATATAGATAGATAGATAGATAGAAACTAGATAGATAGTTTAACTATATAAATGAACTGATAGATAGGAGAGAGAGATAGTTTGAGTATGGAAACTGAATGACACGAATAAATATGACTTCAATTTAAAAACAAAAAGAAAATATTTTTAACAGAATGTGAATGAAACGATAGAAATATACAAAACTGTGTATCGCAGCTCAGCTTATAAATTCATCATAATAAATAAGACAAACATATTTGTTTTTAAAATTGACTGTATAAGTCATTAACTTAAAAATCATTTGAGTACATTGGATAAAATTACCGAAATATTTATATCTAACATTAAAATATATTCATTTACTATTATTTTTTGCAATTTATATTTATGCGCTGTTAAAATAAATTCCTCAAGGTACTCTATCTTGGCATTCTTTAAAAATATGTTATTGCTGAAGAAAATAATTGGAGTGATTTCAGTTTTTTTCAAAACGAGAATAAATAATAACTCTAGAGAATATTAAAAGAGAAAAACAAATTTGTTCAATTGGGGATTCTTAAATTTATGGAACGAGATAATAAAATGGAAGAGATTCCTCAATAATCAACTAAAAATATGCATTCCCGAAAGATAGATTATTTTCCTCCTTTTCTATTTTCGCTCATTTTGCATCTTTTCCTCAACATAAAAAATTAAAGGATTAAGGTTTTAATATAACTGAAATACTGTGAGCTCATACTTTAAATAAGGAAGATTGGAAGTAAAAATTAAATTATCTTCAATACTTAAAGCTAATTAGCGCATTATGCTGTCGCCCATTTCAACGTTAATATTTTTTCGTTTTGATTACAATTGGGAATTTTTTTCAGTACATTAAATTCTTTTGGATCCTAAATATTGTTAAAATAAATTTAAATGACATATTTTACAATGGATAAATTACGATAATAATTTTTAGAGAGACTTTTAAAATGAGCATATTAAAATTTCCATTTTAAAAATGTACTAAATTCAAGTTATAGAGAAATGTTTCATCAATATTATCAAATCAATAACTTTTTACGTTAAAATCATAAACAAAAATACTGCATAAAGTTTCTTAAAGAGAAAGAGTTTTCTTTTATTCGCACTGTGAGACTGACAAATGCTACTGGCGACATACTTCGTAATTCTGAACCATGTTAAAGTGAGAAGAACACAAAACCACAGCTGGCAAGAACCTTCCTCTAACTTCCCAAACACACCAACGGGAGGACGTCTTAGCCCCGAAAGCTTTAACACGCTCTGGGTCTTTTCTAAGGGGCAGGTATTCGGATGCATGAGCCTCGGATACACCAGCAACGAGTCCGTGACGTTGAACACTAGTCTGCCGCGGTCCCATAGCGATTATAACAGGTATTATTCTTACATATAGCTGTTTACTAGTCCAATATTACTGCATTTTTTATTTATGTCATCAATTAAATCATTTTTCCTCTTTTCTTAATTTACTTAACAATTGGTCGATATATGAAAATGTGTTTACTTTTATATTTTGAAAATATTTAGCATTGATTTTAAAGTATTTTTAAAAATTAGAATTATAATTCTGAAGGATTTGTATATATATATAAAGAATTGAGTTGACTTAAGAAATTTTGTTTCGAGAATCTTTGTCTGGTTTCAGTTGCAAGGAAATTAGACTTCTCGTTATTCTAGTTGCAAATTTGTTCCGTTCATGTAAACACACATAACCCAAACAGAGATCCAAGCCAACCAACAGACAAGCTGGCATTAAAACGATCCAAAAAGCCTTATTTAATTTCTTCAAAGATCTCAGCTTTAATACTTTCTTCAACCTTAAGCATTTAGAACCATATACTTTCCGTTAAGTTCCTCTATGATTGGTTAGAATATGCGAATATTGCAATTTTGCTTTATCTTGTTTTAAAAAACGTGAACGAGCCAGTTTTTCAAGAGATAAAGATGTGGACCACAGTGCATTTCCCACTAGTCAGAAAAACTGTAAATAAAACGGTCTTGACGTCACTTAAGGACCATGACCATTATCCATTAAATGAAATAATTTGAGAGAAAATTAAGAAGTTGAAGTCTTGCATACACACACACTCTTTCGTGTTAGGTGAACACATGCAGAGTAGTTTGACGGGACTGCTGTATTACTTCGTCTTATTCAATATTTTGTTTTAAGCGTTTTCGCACTAAATATTTTACTATATATATAGGGAAAAACCTTAGAAACACCACCACATATTTTAATAAATTAAGGCTACACATTACCGTAAAAATGACAAATTTATCAAAAAAAATTTTTTGCCTTTTCCTGCAGCCCATACGATTGGGAATCTTGGCCCCAAATTTCAGATCTGCTAACCAATTAGTTTTTAATATATTTGAAGTTTTCTGATTGCTATCAGACCCGATATTTGACAGCTGAGGGGGCGTGGTTAGTTTTGGTTTCATTTTAAAGCATTTTTCCATTCTTAAATTTAATTAATTACTAATATTTTTAATAAAATCGATATTTGCTGAGAAGTGATTATTAACTTCAACTTTCACTACTGAAATCGCTTCTGTTTGTTTTTATTTTGAGTTTTTGGTACTTAGCTAAAATTGATAAAAAAAAAAGGTCTTTCTCAAGACCAATATTTATTCTCATATAATTTACATAGCTTAAAAGTTTGTTTACTTTGTTCAAGTTAAGTTTTTTCTGTTGAGAAAATGCCACGGAAAAAACTTTCGCAGCTTGCGAAGAGAAGCAATATTTCTAAAAGAGGGAGTACTGTTCAAAGTGACATTGTTAATGACCATCCTTTACCTGATATAACTACAATACTTCAGAAAACAAGTGTTTTGAATACAAGAAAGAATACTACAGATAAAAGTAAATATTTCAGTGATGTTCCAAATTACATTATAGTGGATACTGAATGTTTAAATAATTTGTTTACAAATCCTTTATGCAGTATTTGTCAAAGTGCATTCTTGAAACTTTGCTTTGGTCAAAGAAATGGATTTGCATTCAAAATGAATGTTGTATGTATTAATTGTGACCAAACCCAAAGTGAAACATATTCTTCAAAACAGTTGGTTGATACTAAATTACATCAAATAACAAATGTTAGCAAGCATCAATTTTTTAATGCTCCATTTGATGTAAATATGAGAATAGTGCAAGGTATGTTAAGTTTGGGACTTGGGTACTTGGCATTGGAAAAATTCTGCATGCTTATGAATTTAAATATGTCTAGTAAAACTTTTAATTCCTACAAAGCAAAAGTTCTGAATGGACATCTCGTTGCTTACATTCAGCTGTTGCTTGATATTCGTAAAGATGTCAGAGAGGCGTATGGCTCAAGGAATGATAAAGATATCGTCAATATTGGAGTGTCATATGATGGAAGCTGGTTGACAAGAGGGCATACGTCAAACATCGGAATAGGATGTGTTATCGACTTGCTGACTGGCTTTGTGATCGACTACGAAGTGATGTCAAAGTGGTGTGGAGAATGTGAACAGACTAAATTTGCGCTTGGAGAAGACTGTTGAATTTCGTATTTGGTATGAAGGACATCAGGATGTCTGTAGTGTAACACATGTCGCATCATCATCTGGTGCAACGGAAGTAAATGCAGCTGTGAAATTATGGGAAAGATCTGAGAGCATTAGCTTCCGGTACACAACCTTGCTCTCTGATGGGGATTCTAAGGCTTTCTTAGACTTAAAAGAAAGAAAAATTTATGGAAGTGAAATACAAATTAAAAAAGAAGAATGCATCAACCATATGAGCAAAAGATTGGGAACAGCTTTGAGGCAGACAGTAAAAGATTGGCGAGTGAAAGGTGTAACTCTGGGAGGGAAGAAACACGGCAGTTTGAAAGAAGAGACAATAAAAAAGCTTACTAGATACTACACTAATGATATACGCAAAAATATAGAGAGGCATGATGTAGAGGCAAATATGATGTAGAGGCAATGAAAACTGCACACACAATTTTACTCTACCCTATTTCATTGCATATCTACAGACCAGAAGCCACAACATAAAAAGTGTCCTTCTGGTATCGACTCTTGGTGTTTTTACTAGTCATCATTAGCACGTGGGAAGAAACCAGGTTTGCATAAAGAATGGGTAAAAACACCAATCAATGAAGAATATTTGCCCAAAATTTTGCCAATTTATCAAAGATTGGCTTCAACGGAATTATTAAGCAGGTGTGTTAGAGGTTTAACACAACATTCCAATGAAGCATTGCATTCGATGATCTGGAACAAATGTTCCAAAGAAAATACAGCTTCTAGGAAACGTGTGTTGATTGCCGTGTCGAGTGCAATATCTGAATTTAATGTTGGAACATTAAAAGCCCTTAAAACATTTCAGGATGCTAATTGCATTGCAACAATTTTATCAGCAGAACATTTAGCCAACTTTACTGATTATAGGAGAACCTATTTCAGGAATAAAATAAAATCTGCAAATTTTAAAGTCGCGCAGCAAAAATTAAAACTTGCTAAATTGAGTCGACTTAAAATTGAGAAAAAATTAGGTGCTATGTACAAATCTGGTGGATTTTAACTTTTTAAGCTTTAATTTATAACATTTTTATTTTATATAAGTGTATTGTGTTTTAAAACTTTTGTGAAATTATTATGTTAACTTTATGCTGAAAAATCTGTCATCGTAACAAATGCTATTTCGATATTTTGCAAAAACATATTTTGAATAAGTAAAAATATTTTCGATCATATTTAATTAAAGTAGTGTTTTTATACATTATATAAGTAGTAAAATAATATATTAAAAATTTAGAGCTTTGCAAGCATTATTAGTTTTTGTTTTATGCCTTTACAAACTTTAAATGCATTTTTCTCAGACTTTTATTTTTGAAGATGTAAGTGCTTTCTAATCCCTAAGGCTTTTTTTCTGTTCAAGATAGAGTCTTGAAATTTTTTATAGATACTTAGATATATGTGTTACATAAAAGTTAGTATGGATTTAGGTCTGAGATCTTTAGTTATTTTTTTACAAAATGTTAAATTTAATATTTTAAAAAATTTCGAGTTTTTTTTCAGTTTAGCTAGAAAAAAAAATTATTAAAAATCAACAAGGAACTAGATTTTGAAATCCATAATAAATTTTGTTTGCAATAATGTAAGAAATATAAATCATGCAAACTAATTTTAAAATTTCAAAAATTGTGTATTTTATAAAAGTTTAAAAAAACTTCAAAAATTTTAAAAAAAATTTAAATTTTAAAATAACGGCTTGTTAAAATGACTTTTTATTTTCAGAATCAGTTTAATAATATAGTCTGAAAACAATACATAAATTACTTTTAATATTACTGTCCCCAAAAAATTTTTGAAAAAGGGTACCGTGTAGTCTTAATGTGGACGGCGTGGAGACTGATGGGAATAAAAGAATAGAGAGAGAGAGAAAATTCATAGAGAGTGAAAATTGCTTAACACGAAACTGAGTTAAATGAAAATTTTTTTCTTGTTAAAGATATTGCATAATAAAACTATGTATCAACAAAATTAAGTATATTAGAGTTTATTTAATTTACATAGATATGTATATATGAATATATTTAATAGAAATCAGTGAAGCGAACCCCCATTCAGGAAACTTATCGAAATTTAAGAAAACATTTTTTCCAAATTTTAATGAACAAAACTTTTATTGAGTTTTTAGAAAATTATCCCATAATTTTCTTTGCATTGTTTTTTTTAGTTTTTAATTTTGAACAAATAGATCGATATTGTCCATTGTAATACGCGTCTATGTAACTCAGTGCCGGTGTGTTCCTTGGGTTAGTGGGGTGAGCACCCAGGAGACCGGAGACTGGTGAAGCTGGCCTTAGCCATATTATCTGGATATAAATTTCTATCCTACAGTACAAAAGTCATGTAGATATTCGTCCAAAGTTCGAAATGAGCTTAAAACGGCACTAATGTAAATAAGTATACTTATCATGTCGTTCCGAATTTCGGATGATATGGTTCCAGGAATTGCATGATTCATTTAATTCTTTTCTTTGGTATCTGTATGGATACTATTTTTCCAGCTTTGAACAATTTCCAGAATCTGTCTTCGTTTGCCAAAATTTGGATTGGATACACATTATTATCATCTACTACAATGCAATTTTCCGTTGAAACAGTAGTCCAGTCCAATATGGCTGGTGTTTTACGTATTTTGTTCAATTCCAGAAGGGGAATCGTTTCATGTCAAGCAATTTTCGTTTCGTGTTAAGAGGAAAAAATGCATGAAAATGCATATTAGTTTGTCTGGAGTGTTGTATTATTTTGTCATACCCGATACTTTGTTTCAAGCGTTTTCGCATTAAATATTTTTCACTGTATATATATGTATATTACTGAAGGTCACAAAAACATATTTTTCGTTACAATGTATTGTAATATTTCCTAAATAAATATTTTACCCTTTTGGTAGTAGTTGGAGACAAAATGCGTTTTAAAATCCTTATACTTAAAAAAATTCAGGCATATCTTCCTAAGGGTTTTCATTATTCGCTATAAACTAAATATCTTTAAGTCATAAATATAAAAAAAATATTTTATAAATCCTTAAAATCATTTGAAATATATTATTTTTTTTTCCAAATTTCTTATAAAAAAAAAAAATTTACAGAAATGCTTGAATGTAGAAAATGTTTTCTAGAGAAAAAGAGCACGTACTAAGAAATTGCACATTATTATTATTTTTACACTGCATTATTTATTATTTAATTTTATGCACTATTTATTTTTTGTGCACCATTTAAGACCTTGTTCTTTTTACTTTATATATTTCTTAAAACAACTTAAATGCATGGATTATATAATTTTTTTTTTTTTGAAATTGGAAATACTATGCGGTGGATTTTTGCTAATTCAATCCTTCGATGATACAAACATCTCACTAATTGGAACTATAAGCACTTCCTCTAGAAAAAAAAACTCTTTATATTTAGAAATAAAACATTCCTTTTTTATAAAACCAATATTTCAAAGTAAAATATATGGCTGGCTAGATTAAAACACGCGATTATTTGAAGTTAGAAATCTCTTGACAATTTGAGAAGTCACTATCATGTAGATTCCTTTAGCAAGCAGGTTGTGGCTTATATGTTTTGTGTTGTATTACCTCTGCGTGTTTTCCCTGTAACGTAACTCCTTTGATGACGATCTGTCTGCTAGCCTTCTTTGTGTTTCCCGTTTCCTCAATAGAAAATATCCTTTTACTGCTTTCCTTCTTCAAGCAGACAATAAACTGGCCACACCTGTTCTCTGCAATTCATATTGTATTTCATTTAACAAATTGTCCGCTATTGTGAAGAAGAGATGCGAAGGATTGTGTATTTTGCATCGAACTGCAATGGCGATTTATATCGCATTTAAGTAACTTATAGCATGTGTCACCAAATAGAACCAGTCGTGTTGGGGTCAGTGTCGGAGGGAATGATGGTTGAGAAACAATTTTACTTCCAATTAGGATTAGGGGGTGAAAGAATCATGTTGAAGAGGGAAAAAGACGGCGTGGAAAGTGGAAGGAGAGGAACTATACAGGAGAACAATAAAAAAGAAAAAAAATTCCAGAATATTTTGGTGGATTGACTAGGCGAGAAGAATATATCCAACTTCGATACTATTAAATAAACCCTGTTGCTGAAATTAAAACATTGAATATATTTGTGTTAATTTTAGTTTCCAAATTTTAAATTAAAAAGAAAAAAAGAACTTTGAAATAATTTTATACTAATGAACAATTGCTACTTTATTACATTGTTTTAAAATTAAATATGTGAGAAAATTTTCTCGTGCATTTAGGGGGAGTTTTTTCTACCCTTTTGATTATTCGAAGTTTTTCATTGGTCCCTTCAACTTCAAATTATCGAGAGTCAACTGTAGTTTGAAAATCTATCAAGGAACATATTTTATACATTGCTGAATTATTAATCATCCATAGCAATATCAAAAATGTTCTAAGATTATTTTTTATTTCAGCGAAAATAAGGTAAGGTATTCAAAAGTTTATATTTATTTCGTACATCTATTAAGTTACATTCATAAACTTAAAATGTAAGGGTATGTAATTTTTTAAAGATAACGGAAACGCTTTAGTAATGTTTCATTGTCCTTCTGTTTCCTTAAAAATAGAACATATTAGAACGAAATGAAATTCTAATACATTTAGAATAAAATGAAAGAAAAATCCGAAGCGAAGAAAAATTTTTATTCCCTTAGAAATTTTAAGCCAACAAAATGTTTTAATGATTAAAAATTTAATTTTTTCTCTCTTATTTTTAAAGAACAGCTCTGTACTTTTCTGATAATCTTTTAATCTTTTATAATCTTCTCAAATTAGAACTATTGCCTTTTAAAAAGGAATTGTTTAAGTAGGATTGGTTGCTGCGAAATGGGCAAAAATCGTGAACAAGTGAAAAGCCTATTTTAGAGATAAAATTTATTTCAGAAGGGCGCATTTTCATACTGATGGAGTCTTTCATAGAAGATAAAAGTGTAAGACATTTAAAAAAAAATAGAGTACTGTAGGACAGAGAATATCTGATCTCTCTTTCAAGAAGGTGAGACTTTCGGACAAAAGATAAAGCTTTATTTTTACATGAAGTTGTTAAATGTTTTGTTTCGAAGAAGAAAAATTCTCTTTCATTTTGTTGTAAGATTTCGCTTCGATTCTTGACATTATTTTGTGTGCGTGTACACGTATATAGATGTACATCTGCTTTAAAAAGAAATGACTTTTTAGATTTCTTAAAAAGATTTTACTTTTTAAGATATGATGATGTCAGGCTTCTTTATATTTATCAGAGCTGTAATTTCAGCTTTACAATAGTTAAATGAATAACTGAGTGCATTCAAGGTTCATTAAGAACTTGTAACTTTATTTTTAAAAAAAACTGTTATTCATCTTTGAGCATCTTCAAAGATAAACACATTTTCATATTCCCTTAAGAGTGATTTCAGTATTTTGAAGCTCTGCTTAAAATAATTTTAATATTCTTTATATGTATTTTACTTTTGTGAAAACATTTATATATGTATATGTTCTACTATACCACTAATATCGATTAAAATTCTAATGCTATATATAATTTCTCTAAATACTAATATAATTACAAATATTATTTTTCGAATAATCTTTTTTCCACGCATTTAAACTATTAAACCATATAACCCTAATCGACATATTTATTCACAGTTCCTTAAAAAAAGGTTATCTCAATGATTTAAATAGGTTTAACTCAATAACAGCCTAACACCAACCAAATGCCACCTAAGTAATTTCTAAAAATAACTACAATTTCATTTTATTTTACTATATAAATATAAAAATCCTTAATATTCTCTCCATAGTAATTCTCTAGGTGAGAAAGAATGTGGGGAGTAATTTTTTTTTCGTATTTTCAAACTGTACTTTTAGCGAATGGACTCAATATGACCTTTCTCATAACGTTTAGATACATTAAGCAATTCACTTTTCTATACAGTTTTTTTTTCATGTTACAACTTTTGTACAATACAACACCCACACAAACACACCACAAATATATATATACATTTATGTTTCTACATATGAAGTCTTTACATCCAGAAATAAATGATATGTCAGGTTAATAATTATTATGAATATTAATTTTCCCTTATATAAATAAGTTTATAAATAATTCAAGTAATGAAGTAATCCATACTAAGGAGAAGTTAGGTGTTTGTAGAGGTACTAATGTTTCTTCATTTGTAAGACTATAGTACCTGGTGGAGTTATAGTGAAATAACATATATTTATGAAGAGCACATGACATGTATATGACCCTTTTGAGAGGTTGAAAAGGAATTTCAAGCCTTTCCAAGAAATGGAAAACTATCGCTCAAAAACGGTGTTACCACAGAGAAGAAAGTGGACGACATAGTCCTATTAGACTGAAGATATTTAAGGATATTGATGTAATCCACAATGCAACAATTACGATGAAATACACCCGTCACACACAAGAGGAACATTATACTTTTTTAATACAACCGAATACTTTTGAGAAGCAATCATGGTGCTAACTTAATGAAGGTTGTTTGGTCGAGAAAGATGAAGATAATAGTTTTGATGTGTAACATCCTTCCTCTCGATTGCTGGAGATTTGTGGGAGTGATTTCCTGAAAAGGGACGGAGATGCGTAACAGGAAAATGTGGAAGCGCGCGCTATTTAATTTGACCAATCAGTGCGCTTGGTGGCATCTCTTCGCTGCCCTCAAAGTGAAGTTCCGTTTTTCCCCCTTCATTCGTGAGGGGCTCCACCCCATCCCCCACCCCCTGTGGTCTAGGCCGTGGGACCTTTGTTTTTGTTTTGTTTAGTCACTTTAGGATCAGAGGAGAAGCTAAGTCCTTTAGACAGAGTCGTGGTTAGACAACGACGAACGTGTTTCGATACCTGACTTTGATTCCCGCGTATAATTTAATCGACCGGGCCACAGAACATCTGGTGTTGCGATCTAACGTAAAAAAGAACAACTCACATGTTGTGGTTCGAAATATGGATATTACTTAAAGTCAAACAAGTTGACTGGGTATTGTTAGTCAGGATATTAAGGGCATAATTGCGACAGAATATTTATTTGAAAATGGACAAACAGTGATTTCGGTGGTCGTATACATTTCTCCGAATCAAACGGTTTAAAAAATTAAAGATTTCCTGCATTTTTTATTTTTACCATATACCGAAGGTGTGTGTGTGTGGTTCTGCTCTTTTTTTCTTCTTTAAATATCACTCGCTTCCCATGATTTTGAGTCTTGATTTTAAAGTTAACTTCAGTTTGCTAGAAGCCGAGCCACTCATAGCTTTTTTAAATGATGAACTCAAGCTCGAAATGCACACAAATCGAAATGTTTCAACAACTAACAGTGGTACTGTTATTGACGCTATTTGACAACGATTTTTAAATACTTTGGAATCACAAGTATATGTGTCAGATTTTAGTTATCATAAGTTATCATTACCACTCTTCACCAAATTGAACAAGAATAATTATTTTAGGTAAAAAATTTCATTACTCCTTGTGTTAATTAAACAAATTTTTCATTAAAGATATAATTATTCCATAGAAAATTATTTCCAATCATACTCGATTCATTATTTTCAGGATTTAAGTGTCTATTTCGAATTTACCACGATAACATTTCAAATGTTACATATCGTAAGGGTCGTTTCTTTTTTTTATATCATTGTAGTTCAAGAGGAATTTTATAGCTTTAAATATGACCCAGAGATGAAAGAGAGAAACAATGAGGGAAAACACAGTGATTAATTCAATCCTTCAAGAAATTTAAATTACAGATGTATGCAAAAATATCATTTTGTCTAATATTATTACGACCTACTGTTTTTGGATCTGGGATGTAATTTTAATATACTACTTAGAGAAAGGGCTAGGCTATCAGTCTTCACGATGTCAGTGCAAGAGTCAAAGTGATATTTATTTGAAAATTTGCTGCATTGCCATATCTGGTTAGTACTAAGACACCGAACTAAGTACACGGACCATTTTGTTAACTCTCATTGCTTGGTTGTTTTTGAAAAATAGAGGGAGGGCTGAAATATTCCAAGAAATGAAACTAGAAAAAAATTACATAAGCGCAAAGGGAGAACAATTTTAATCTCACAAAAAAATGGACAAAATATATGAAGCAATAAAATGAAAAACAAGTAACAATCTTGGCGATTATTAAAACAGAAATAAAGTAATTTAAGAACAGTTTGAACAGTATACAATTGATAACTTATTTTAAACTTATTAGAGCACCATTTCTATATTTGACATTATTTTTCAATTTATTTTATTTGTAATAAAATATGTGTGTTTTAGTTAATATAGTCTCACATACTCTCTCACACTCACACACGAAATTTTATCAAAGTTAATACAAAATTTTGAAGTTAAGTAATTATGAACAACACACAAATGGATTGCAACCCTACCTTATAAAATTAAATTAAATATTTGTTATAATTTGTGTTTAAATACTTTTTTTCAATCATTAAACTGCATGAAATACTGTGTAAGCGATTACACTAAAAACCGAAATGATATTTTTTTTTCAAATTTTCCGCCAAAATTAAGAGGTTGCATTAAAAGAGTGGTTTTGCATTCGGAAACACGGCCAGCATTTTGGATTTAGGACACTACATACGCATTATCTATCTACAAATTTATAGAGATTTAAAACTCTTGCGTTGCCATTCTGTGGATATTTGAACAGTGGGAATCGGACTCAGTTTTAGTTCTCGTCACTTGTCCGAGGTTAAGATTTACGAGGTCTGTCTCCATTAGACTTCACAAAGCTTCAAAGAAAGTGATATTAATGTACGAACAAATTAAATTTGAAAATGAAAAGTGTTTTTTTGTAAGCAATAGTCTTTGTTTACTTTATTTTATCTAAGGTATATTTATTAAAACTAAGAATAAATAGTACTAAAAATTTTTAAACATTAAATATATAATTGAAAAAAATATATTGATATTAATAAGCTTACAATAAAAAGACCAATATTTAATAAAATATTGTTTAAGGTTGATAAGATTCACTTCTTACTATATTGCTAAAAATATGGAAAATTTAAAACGAAACACAATTTCTTTTAAAATTTTATAATAATTACAAGGAAATATTTTGTCACAAAACAAAATTCATAGTTAATAAGTAACTTTAAGAAATGGGGGGGGGGGACTTACCAAGAAATTGGAGCAATATTATCAAATATTTCGTGAAAGTGTTCTTAAGTTGCGTATCTTATGATATTTCTGCAATGAGGTGAAGTATAAATTCTTTTATTTGCAAGATCAGCTCAAAAAAGAAAAGACACAACTCAATTACCTAAGATAACATAGTCAAGGTGATATATTTCATTGGTTAATTAAGAATTTTCAAAATTATCATTCGACTTAAGATATATCACAGTAAAATTATCTAACATTAGATGAAATCCCCTTTACACCCAGACAAAGAAATGATTGCCAAAGGATGGCCTCTAAATTTTTATTAAGTTGTTTGTCTGCTTAAATAAGGGCACAAATTAACATAGTTACTTAACTACCGGATATTTCTCCACTCTGTTTTAAAGCTGTAACTTTATCAATTTATTCTAGTGTAAATGCACATTACTGACGTAGTTAGCGCCGAATCAATTGTCTGCTATTCTTTTGTGTTAAAGATTAATTACTTAGATCCTATTGTAACACCGTGAGTTTAATATAAAGTAGTTGCAATCATTAAAGTAATTACTTTACCACAACGATGCTCAATCACCAGGATTTCCGAATTAAAATTTATTGAGAATCTGAGGTAAATAAGGGAGTAAATCAGCACTTATCTGAACAGAAACACTGAAGCGGTAATTATTTCCATATATGGATTGAAATTAGGTCATCAACACCATAAATATTACCCACATCCATTTCCTCGAAAGTCTTGCAGGCCTCAGCGTGCTGTTATTTGTGGAAAAGATTTGCAAATTTTAAGATTTTTCCTTTGTTTAAACTTGTTGGAAAGTTTCATAAAATTTATTTCACAGAAGATTAATGATAATGATAGATATATTTAATAATAATAAATAATGATAAATCATTTAATAATAATACAATGTATCAGAAATTGAGTATATTTTTCACTATTTCTTAATAAATTAATTACTTTAATGTATTTTTGCTTTGGCAGTTTTCGGATATACAAAGCATACATTTAATATTTTAATTTTTAACTGAAACTGAAATCTTTGAACTAAACTAGTAAATATAAACAGAAGGGTGAAAGAAACACAATTACGAAAGAAATTATATGTACACTTAAAATAGTGAATTTGAAATAAACTAGTGTCGCTAAAATTCAATTTTTAAAGATGCAATTATATCTTTGAAAGTAACAAGTTCTGATTTGCAAGCAGTGAAATATTAGGGGCCCCATTTGTTCTGATTTAATGCTAGTTCCCTAGACATATCTTAAATACTTATGTAAATAAGCAAAATAATATTTCTTTCACATTCCCTAGAGTAATTCATTATTTTTTAGGTATATAATATAGTTATAATTTAACTTTATTTTACTCGAAATCTGACATTTATATTTTATTTTATCACCTCAGCTCTGTAATAAATTTTTTGCAACCACAACATCCTTACAAGCTACTTATATTTTAGACTGTTTCTTCATCTCCAATCCGCATAACACAATAAACTGATATGAAAATATCAGCTGATTTATTTTCCTAAAAATAAATTATAACGACCAGACTGAAAGCATTACTAAAGTATACCAATATAATAGTTATCTTTATATTTTTAAATGAATTAATGTAACTCACATTTATTTATATATTACTGTGGAATATATATATATATATATATATATATATAAGTATTTTCTAAATCAATCAAATGATTTGTTTGGATTTGGACATTTGATTTGTGAGAATAAATAGTTATTACTGTTCATTATTAACGCTGTGATAATCATTTTGCAATGTTTCTTAAATACTAAATTAGGGTAAAATGTCTTTCATTTGCAATATAACTGAATAAGAGGCGTGTGTTTCATTATAGTCACCATATGCATGATTATATATATTGCAACATATTCTACAGTGGAACTTTTTCAATTTTATGAAAGGAATTATCTATATTTCGCGTACGTAATTTTGAAGTTCCACAGTTATAAATATAATATGGAATAATTACTCACACACAGCTTAAGATTCAGAATTATAAATATTAATTGGATTATATTACAAAATGACACGGGTAAACAATCCATCTGTTTTAGGTTAAATTATAAATTGATTAAAACATTAAATTTCCCTCTAAACAAGCGATTTTGAAACAATTTTGAGCACGTACCCTTTAAACGAAACTGAGTTAGCGTGTGTGAATTAGTATGCAGTAAAATATAATATATATGATTTACTATTTGGATATTTTATCAATGCACATACATTTAAATTAAATTCTTAACTTACATTTGGAGTTAGAATTAAATATGATAAATGTAAACTATGTTCATTTTAGTTACTTTAGTCTTAGTGCACATGTGCTTGAAAAAAACAGTGTATTTATGATGTGTGTGTGTTGAACTCTCAAATACTAAGTCAATAAAATATAAGGACATCTAACATAATATTAGTCTCATGTTACACGATGAAACACTTGTAAATGAAAAGGATCCCATGACATCCCAAAGGTATGTTTCTCCCAAGACCTCTTTTTCGATAGGACAATGCCCCACCCCACACCCAGCAAGGGCTTCACAGGACTGCTTCCGCCACATTTCCCCCTTTTTTGACATGCTCAATCTCCAGATTTATCACCGATAGAGTATATAAGAGACCATTTAGGATGGCGAATTGGATAGCCAACTTATTTGGTCGATTTAGAGTTGCATTTTAAGCAATTGGGGAATGAGATGTCGTTGAGCATCATTCCAAACTTGTATGTCTAAATATCTTTCAGAATCACATCATACTTTCCGGCTAGAACAAGGCCCAACAAGAACTAAAACCTCCAAGCTCCTTTCAGTTGTAATTTTTTTAATTACAAAAAGTGACAATTTTGCTTTGATTTTGTAATCACTTGCACTTGCGCATGTAAAATTTCTTTATTTACTGACAGTTACTTCTTGGTGCGAAATTTCTTATGACAATAAATATATATAAATATACAGATATATACATTAAATGGCCAAAATTATAACCTCACCTTTAAATAAATGTTGAACTACCTTTTGCCCATAATACTGCTGAGATTCATCATGACATTAATTCTGTGAGTTGTTTGTAGGTGGAGGAGTTTGTAATACGATTAATTGTACATTCCAATACCATCAGATTGAATAATCTTGGATCCCGCTGCTTGGTCCCCATTTGATCTCATACCACATATTCTGAATTGGATTGAGATATACTGATTGTGTGCGCAACTAATTAAGGTAAAATTTATTTCATTCTGAATGAACCAAATGTATAACATGAGACATTGTCCTGCTGAAAGTATCCATCTCTGGATAACATTAAAATACACTTGGACATTCAAAATCTCTTCCCCAAGAACCAAAGGAAACATACAATGCCAAGAAAACATCACCCAAATCATAAAATTGACTCTATGAGTTTGAAGATTGTCGGCAATGTAGATGGTGGTCGTACTTTCATTCCGTTTCCTGCATAATCCCAACCTGTCCTCTACATGCTTTTATAAAAACGTTATTCATCGGAACAAAGGACCCTTTTCCAATCATCTACATCCACTTCTTTTGCACCTTTGATGAAGTGGATGTTTCGGTTTTTTTTTCAAGGCAAGAATATCAGAGGCTTTCAACCAGGTCGTTAGCTACTATATATAGCCTATAAGGTGTAATGTGTTGCAAACAGTTCGTTCAGAGACGTTCACAGAGTCTTCTTGATAAAGATTTCCCGCAATATGAAGTATTGTTGGTTTTCTGTTGGACTGTGTACAACTTTTACAATTCTCCTTTCCGAGCGAACTTACAGGAGCCTGTAATGACTGCAAGCCTGGCATTGAATCTTGGTTTTCTGCTTGATAATCCAGTCTTTGTTAACGTTTATACAGCAGCTCTCGAACGCTTTACAAGTGCAGCCTTTTTTCTGATACTGGATTCGACGCTTTGAGCACATACAACTTATCTACTTTCAAACACAGAAAAATCACAATAACCTCTGTTTTTGCTTACGGAATTTATTGCAATTGATGCTTTATTGCTACTGAATTTTTCCATAGACTTCTCTCCCTTTAGAGGCAACAACGGGGAATTATGACTGTAATTCATGTAAGTGTCAAGTAGCTATAGTAATTTGGCCACTCAGGGTGTATATATGAGCATAAATCTAAACTTTCAATCCATTTGAATAACTGTGTTACAAAAAATAACATTTGTATTGCGGAATTGTACTTTAAATTGAATTTCTTTTGAAATATTAAACATGAAATTAAGCAGTATATATAAAACCCCTTTGCACAAAGAAATATTTGGATACACATATAATCCGCGTATCTTTTTTCATTAAATAATCAGATTTTGTTATGAAACACAATTATGTAGATTATTATTCACTATATAAAAATAATTTGCAATTTAATTCTCCATGTATGAAAAGTGTTCTTTCATGATACGACTGATTAATTTTTAAAAATGCGGTTGGTTTTTCAGACAATATAGCTGCATTTTTCTTCTTAAACATTATACTTGTTCGTTCTTGTTCTTTTCACGACTATTATTATTATTTATTTTATTTTAATTTTAATTTCACTACACCAGTTACACGCCAATAGTTTTGAGTTTGTTGCTTTCGCA
Source organism: Trichonephila clavata (assembly GCA_019973975.1). NCBI lineage: Eukaryota > Metazoa > Arthropoda > Arachnida > Araneae > Nephilidae > Trichonephila > Trichonephila clavata. Next base: position 18,894 of record BMAO01039687.1, read on the forward strand.
CCTTTAGCAATAAAACTTATCAAATAAAACTGTTTATGTAATTTTAATTCTGTAGAAAATAAGTCTCAGTTAACTATCATTTATTTTTTGAGTTTATTGCTATCGATATCAAGAAACATTTGAACAACCACATACATTTCCAACGTAAGTTAAGAATGTTTTTCAATATTTTGTAAATAATGTTAAAAATCGCAGTTCATACATTATTAATATAAAATAAATAATACATTTTAATTCCCAACAAGTTTGATATCAAATAGTGAAAAGTCAAGTATTGCTTCTTTAAACCATATATATATATATATTAAAGATACTATTTTGCATATTTTTTTTTATGTTCAGCTCATGAGTAGGTGTAAAAATATTTGAGCTACATTTAAGTAATAATTTTTGAAGAAAAATTATGTACCATTTTAAATATTTTGCTATCAAATGTGAGAGCGTAATTCTTTTGAGGGGTATATTAATTTTGCCCTTGGGATAAAAAAGCAGATTTCCTCACCATAAAATACATAAGCTATTTGTTTTAGTATTTTATTTTAATATTACTAAAGAACATAAAATACTTGAATTGAAAAGTTAAAAAAAAAAAAAAGAAATACGTCATCATTTTAAGCAACTTTGCTCAAATGAAAGAAATTCTCACACATATATGTTTAAGATATTTTTTTTTTCATTTTACTTCAGCAACAGTGCAAAAAATATCTACATATACTCGCCTAATTTAAATGAAAACAATGCTTTAACTCTCAAAACAATGGGAGTAAAATATTCTGTTTACAGTTTCATGATATAAGAAATAAAGAAAAGTAAGGTTCAGTAGCTAATTAAGCGTGACTGATAATATAGAGAATTGGAGGAAAAAAGTATAAGAGTACTATATGCTGTTTGCCTTCAAATTACTTTTGTTAGAAACAATTAGTCTTGAAGCTGGAGAAAGAAAGATAAAAAATAAAATCACATTGATTTTCTTTCTCATTTTCATCAGTTTCCAAGGTTTTATTCTGAGAAGAACAGGAAGAATAATATAGTCCTCCATTTAAGTGATAAAGTAAAATATTAATCATTTTTTTTTTCTTTTCCCTATTAATCTATATTATATTATACACATTCTGTATTTATGTAAATAAAAAGGAAATGGAAATAGATTCATTTTTCATTAACAAAGTCTTAAATTTGCAAAGTATCAATCAATTACTTTCATTTAGGATTTTTTTAAACAAATGCTATTTAAAACAGATAAATTTCTTAAATGGAGAAGAAACTATTCATATTATATGATAAATTATTTATAAATAAAAATATTTTGATGCCTTCTACGAATGCTATTTCAAGGAAAATTGTTAATCCTTTTAAAATATATTTTAATATTATTTTAAATAATTACATGCCTTTTATTTTGCTGAGAAATGCTGAAAGTACTAAAAAATTCTAATACTGAGAATTTTATATATATGCTCTGTTAGGATACATATCTATAAATTAAATTTTGTATCTCAGTTTATTAGAATTAATTTACATATATACTGGGAATCATTTGCGCTATTTGTACTCAGGGATTTTATACCCTTCCTAGATTTTCAAAGACCTTGTAAAGTAATATAGATATTACAGTTATTTTAAGGATATTTATGTTAACTCTCTTGTGCTATTTACACTTATGGAAACATCGCAATAATATACTTTAATTAATTGTTTAAATTTTAAAATCATTACAAAAATTACAAAATTTACAAGGATTTCTGAGAAATTTTGGTGGTAGAAATTTAACAATTTGTAAATATGCGTCTGAAGTTTTCATTGAAAACTCGAAATTCAATTTCTAATTTCTTAGCTACAAAACTCCCTTCACACACACACACACACACACACACACACACACACACACACACACACACACACACACACACACACACACACACACAACACACACACACACACACACACAAACACACACACACACACATATATATATATACACACACAAAAGAAACCTTCTAACAATCATAACAGGCATCTAATTTTATGAATTTTATTGTTCTTATATACATATATATGAATTACAAAAGAAAAGGAAAAACCTTCAAACCATCATTAAACTTGGGGGATTGAAATAAAGTTTGGAATGCTAATGTTTAAGATAACGTGAAAAAATTAGCCCTCCCGGTTTCAATAACAATATCTAAATATGTAAAGTTGGCATGGCAGCATCGATTTTTTTTTAGTGAAATGCAGTCATCATGATAATGCACACAAAATGGAACTGGGATAGTATTCTATCATGAAAAACGGCGATGCTACAAAAAGACAAAGACATTTTAACTACAAACGAAAAATTTTCATCTTTTACTCATGTATTTTCCTCTTTTTTTGCTCTGAACTCAGTCATATTGAACCTTTGCAAGCTGTGAGAATTTTTTCCAACGAATTTGGAGAAATTGGTAACATATGCAATTGGTTAAAAAACATCTCATAGCTGTGTGTGTGTTATAAAGTTGTTGCAGAACTTCCTCAAGCGATACACGTTAGTCATCGTGCAAACATAAGGATAATTTCATGCGTATTAGATGTGCCAATTTCTATCTCACCATTCTGCGCTCTGCCCATTACATGTTTCAGCACTGGTTGTAGCATTTTAATATGCTGTAAACAGAATATCGCCAAACACAGTTGAAATTTGCTAATCAATCTCTCATGTGGTTGTTGCTGATTAAAACGGGGCTTCATGCCTTCTCTGGAAAGAGGAGGTACATTTCCCGTTCACTGATAAAATTAATTTGGATAACTTCCGAATAGATTCAAATCACAATTTCTGTAACACGAAACAAACGTTCTTGTGTTTTGCCATATAATAAGCACCTTTATTATTAGCTCTTAATTTTTGAACACATTTCAACCTACTATCTACAAATACTAACGGTACGAGTTTTCGTTCTGAACTAATTTTGATCAACTACAACATTACCAATTTACAGCAACGAAATTATCTGTCTGATATTATGCGTATACAAGATGATTCATTCCCACATAAGGGATGCTGTATTCACGAAAAATTTTGGAATATATAGTAAACAGAGTCCATTTTATATTTTGTACCAAACATTAATGGTAATACCTATATAAATTTGATTTTGCTAGGTCTTTTCTAGTTTTGTTGCATTATTTTGCCTTTTAATTTTGCTCAATATACATAATTCCGGCAGAAAATTATTTCAATTGTAAATAAGAAAATGTACTAAAATGCAAAAACTCAAAAGAACGGCATTTCATTAGTTCTTGTTAAGATTTGTACCAAACATTTAGTAAACGGAATAGCGTACATAGTACATAATATAGTTTAGACTAAACAGAAAAAGTAGCCATTTTCTTTTACTTTGTTTCATTCTTGGTCTTTAGAAAAGGAAAACTTAAAAATTATTTCGACACTATGTGCAAACGAATTTGAATGAAAAATATAAGTATTATCATAAGAAAATTAATTCAACAAATCCAAGAAAAATTAGTATTAACTTAGTCATTTTTATATGACTTGAAAATCAATTCTAACAAGGAGTTTTGTAGGATACAGAAGAAAAAAAAACAAATTGAAAAAGTGTGAAAAAAGACTGTATTGTAGAATTTTCTATAAGCTTTTTTATACATGCTACATAATTTTATAAAATTTATAAGTCACTGAGTGATTTACTGATCTATTCTTAACTTCCTTATCTTCTTTTCAAAAACGCTAGTTTTCTTTCTTGTCGACGAAGTTGTAAGATGTGCTCTAAATTAGAACATTCCCGATTTGAAAGGAATCAGTTTGTTCTGCCTTGGTTGATCCAAAATGATCGAAAGTTGGGAAAAAGAAAAAAAAAAAACAATTGTAAGAGAAACGATTATTTCAGCAGAAAGCATTTTGAACTTCGAATGGAGCTCAGAGACAGATTGAAACTGATCAAGCCCTTGATAAAAAGAAAAGCATGAAAAAATATGAAAACTCACAACAAAATAAAATATAATACCAACATAAAGAATGAGAAACTTCTTTGCTGAAGACAACGTTTTTAATTTTCAATAAAATCTTACTTTTCTTGTTTTGATATAGAACTTATTCACTATACAATATTCATTTAATATTCCATAATTAAATTTAAAAGCACGTGATGAAATATTTTTAGACCCAACCATAATAAATCATATGTGATTTTCCGAATTTTTCTTTTTTTAATCATATTGAATTTTATTCGGCCTGGTTAGTTTGATAAATGTAATAATTGAAGATTATATCAGAAGAACAAAACATTTTTTTCAAAATGATTTTATCTATAATAAACCAATTCATACTACTTTGTTATTTACTGTTATTTAAAAAGAGGTTTACTCAAAGATTATTTCATAATTATTATCACTTTTTTCAACTATGTAATAAAAACGAAAACGATATTATAACAAGAAAACATTAGTTTTGAATACTAAAGTCAGAAGGTTTAAGCTTCATGAGCATTTTTTAAAAAGTGCTGAACTTTTTCGAGGTTGAATTCCCTCTAGTTTCTGTAAGATATCTTTCAGTATTTTTAGATAGAAAAATAGATTCCTTAATACAATTATAATATTTCTGACAAATGTGTGATCAATAACTTTTAGGGGAATCTTTATTGACTTATTTCATGTATTTATTTATTTTGCAAAACAAAACCTTTAACGTCTACTTCATTTACTCTCTAAAATTAAATCAAAATACATATGCATATCATCAGGTATTCGTTATATTTTACCATCAGTTTTTATAAATATTATCAATTTGAATAAACAAGAATAAAGGTCATTAAAGTTTAAACCATGATAGCCGAGGTGGGGATATCCCAACCACATTTTAAGAAGGAATTTTTAATGCATAATAACTCAAGGTTTGTGAACAAACATTTATGTTGAGAAAAAAATATGAAATTTTATATAAAAGGGCAAAGGTTTTAAATGGAATTTTGTGAAGTATAATATCATTCATATTAAAAACAAATATCAATTTATTTTGCTTTATGATTAAATATAATATATGGTGGAAAAATGTACAGGAATAGATGAGTTCTTTAAATACTTGAACCTTTTAACTTCTTGTTCACACTTCTAGCATATTTCTCAATTTCAAAAAGCATCCAATATACACCAAAATTTCGTAAACAAATTTAGTAATAGGTAGAATTTATAACAAACACTTAATAGAATGTTTTAGTCAGAATTATTTTAATTCAGAGTCATTCGATTTCCAGATAATTCTGACATATGTCTGACTAAATGTTATGTAAAATTAGAATTATGATAAACATTTTAGTTGAAAAAGAAAATATTTTTCTATTCCTTATACAGAAACCTAAATAGGCGAATATAAATGAAAAGAAAAAAAAAAGATTTAATTGAGAAAATACAATCACCTGAGGAGAATTTTGCTAAAAATGAAAATGGGATAAATCTTTTGCATCAAAATTGTCATGTAATTATTGAAAGAAGGTGTGTAATGTAAAACAGACTGAAGAAAAGATAAGACGAATGACATTTATCCGTCGACGAATATTGATACGTACAAAAAATGATTTCAAACATAATAAGATATTTTATTGTGTAACACTCAAAATAAAGAAATTTTTTTTCCTTCATTACACCACAAAAAGCGAAATGACCTTTATTAAATATTGAATGAAATAAAAATAATGAGGGTATTTAAAAGTAATGCATGAAAATAAGAATATGCAACACATTTGCACACTTATACTATTACGAAATAGAAAACTTTAAATTTGATGCATATTACCAGGAAAAATATTTTTTATAGTTTTTAAAATAATTTGAAATTGTTTCACTTAAGATTTTACTGAGAAAATAAAACGAAAAAGAACTTATGACTGTAAAATAAGTATTTGTTTCTTATGAAAATATTTTTTATCAAATCACTTCGACTTTTACCTCATTTTGATGAATTGTATTTAATTTAGAAAGCAAACATTAGGAATTATTAAGAATACCGTCTCCACAAACGCCTTTGACCATTAAAAGGTGTATAAGTTTGAAAATAATTAATAGTTTTGGTGTTTCTGTCTTTTCTCTTTTTAATGAACATTTGATATAGCGATAAGTCATCGCACAATGTTAACAAGATAATTTGTTTAGCACCTGGGACATTGGACATGTATGCATTTCAATAAATACTCGCCAAGAAGGTTATCCATTATTGGAGAAATTAGGCTGTTAAATCTTGAAATGATGCGATGAGCATGGCAAATGATGTTGACAAACTGATGAGCACGACAATGATCCGCAGAAAAATATCTAAGCTTGACACTTATCTATTGGTTTCATTTCAAATAATTTTCAGACATGGTACTTCTAAAAGAAAATTATATACATTTTTTTTTTCATTTTGCCTTTTTCTTCAGAATAATTACCAAAAATATCATTATTTAATGTAATTTAAAGGTTTTTGAGCTATATAATATATAAAAGCTCTAGTCCTTTTATATACAAAATATTAAAATGTATCACTGAACGAAACAGCGTCATCTCAGACTATCCCGTCTGTACCGACTCTGTTTCATCCTTGGATTCTCCTAAATGTATTTGTTCATCCTAATAACATAATCATCCAATTCCAAAAGAACTTAAAAGTCTAAAAGACAAAGATATCCCAATAGATTTTGTATTTGTTCGCGTACACTTGGGTGTTCTTGGAAATTAGCAGGACTATTAGATTGTAAAGGCTGCAATCAAGCGCAAAACTGATATTATCGTTAATATTCCTAAATTATTTTACAAGAAGATTATGAAATAAGAATTGGTGAAGACATTGAACCAAGAATATATCATTTCAAATAAAGGGAACATAACAGAGAAATGTTTTCCAACTATTAAGGTGACTTGGTACCGCAAAAATGAATTATTTATACTTTTTTACTTTTATTTTGTTATATTCTTTAAACGATTACCGTTCGATTGATATATCACTTTTGTATGCCTGAAAATTAGAAGTTGGAAAAAATTTCATTTGAAAAATGTAAACTAACAAATTTAAAAATTCGACCACGCCCCCTTTTTAGAGGTGTCAGTGATTTTAAACTAATTTTTATCAACTACTTTTCAAAAATAAATTTACTTTGCTTTAATCATAACTGCAACGCTTTATCGTACTTTTTAGTGACTACAACTTTTATTACAAGCTATTTGTTGTTGTTTTGTCGCTTCTTTCATTTATTTTGCTGTTATCGTGCCAGTTTTAATTACGTTTTACATTGAAAAAAAAACAGTCTTTTTTAAGACTTTTACTGATTGCTGTTTTTTAATGACTGTTGCAGAAACTGCTGAGATTTCAATATTATCTTTCCTATTATTATCTCTTGAAGATTTCTCTTAAAAATGCCACGAGTTAAACGAAGAAATCATTCTGCTCAACTGAACAGCAAACGTTGGTGTAGTGATGCTGGGAATACTTGTGTCACAGAAGAAAACAAATTAGTTCCTAACATCAGAATTGAGCAGTTTTATCTTATCTTGAAGAAACTAAACATTCAGAAATTGGAAATTTCATTATTGTGAATTTTGAGCAAATCAGCAAAATGTTTATGAAACTAAAATGTCCTGACTGTGACAAGCAAACTCTAAAGCTTGCTCTTGGAAACAAGGTAGGAATTTCCTATGTGTTAAATTTAACTTGCCATTCTTGTGTTTAAAAGTTTGTGCTGTAGAAACGTCTAATGAAAGGCAGGGTAATACCGTTCCTGATATTAATTTACGTGTCACACAAGCATTCTCTAATATTGGAAAAGGTTACTCTGCAATTGAAAAATTTTGCATGGCAGTAAATATATCTTCTTTTCCCTCGAGAACTTATAGCAAATGTACTAAACTTCTTCACAAAGCCTGTGGTATTGTTGCAGAGAATTTGCTGAAAGAAGTACACAGTGAAGTGAGAAATGCTTACGTAGCACCAACTGATGTTCCCGTTGTAGATATAAGTGTTTCATTTGATGGTAGCTGGTTGACGCGTGGACATACATCTTTGATTGGCATAGCTTGTGTTATTGATATACTTACAGGCTATGTTATTGATTTTGAAGTCATCTGCAAGGTATGTCGCAATTGTTCTGTAGCAAAAAGAGAAGTTGGAGAGTCAAGTGCAGAATATAACATTTGGTTTGAAGGACACAGGAAGGATTGTGATGTTAATCATTCCGGCTCATCAACTTCGATGGAAATGGAGGCTGCATTGATCCTCTGGGAAAGATCACAAGCGTTGGGATTTCGTTATTGCACCTTATTGTCTGATGGGGATTGTAAAACCTTCAACTATTTAGCAGAAAAAAATGTGTATGGGGATAAGACTAAGATAAAAAAGAGGAGTGCATTAATCATGTCAGCAAAAGGTAGGGCACTGGTCTACGAAATGCTGTCAAGGAATCAAGGGCCCGTGGAATTTCATTAAGAAAAAAAGGCCGCGGCACATTAAAAGAGTCAACAATTAAAAAATTTACTTTGTGCTACCGAAAAGCTATACTAAAAACAAAGGCAATGTTACCGCCATGAAGAAAGCAATATATGCTACCTTATATCACAGCATTTCGACAGACCAAAAGCCTCAGCATTCGAAATGTCCAATCGGTGCAGACTGATGGTGTTTTTACCAGTCTGCAAAAGCAAAAGGACAAAATCCAGGTCTTCAGAAACAACATTTTGGGACTCCAATTAATGAAAGTTTATTCCCACATATCTTTTCTGTTTATCAACGGCTTGATTTAAATGAACTTTTGGAAAGGTGCATTAATTGTGGAACCCAAAACGCTAATGAAAGCTTGCACAACATGATTTGGTCAAAA
>BMAO01039688.1:0-23525 GCA_019973975.1 Trichonephila clavata
TAACCAGATAAAAATAAAAAATAATTTTGAAAAGGAAAAAGAATATATATATATATATATATATTCCCTCATATTTTCCCAACTCCAAAATTTCATAAAAATCCTATTAAATTTAGAACTATAACGAACGGCTATAAAACTTATTTTACACTTCCCGGTAGAAAGCTGCAAAAGGTTATTTAATCCACATTAGACAGTACTGATAATTCGATTATAGTTAAGACTAGTTTAGATACCATTAGTATATGCAAGATAAAAGAAATTATCTCTATTCACACCTATCACTTTGAGGATATTTTTAATTCCACAGATATTGGAGACATGGTTAAAATTCTCAAAATAGCCTATAACAAATATTCTTTGAATAAACTAATTACGTATGATAAATATCTTTCATTATTCATCTAGTACTAAATGAAAATTATTTTTTTCACAATTACTCTTATTATCAGCAAATTAAAGGTCTTCCACAAGCTTGCTAGTATTTGTTTGGCCAATATTTATTTGCTCTTTTATGAATATGATAGCATTAGTTTCGATTCATGTTACTTTTTTAGATACATACATGACTTAATCATCTTTAGTAATATAGTAAATCATGTTCCTAGTTTTAAATATTATCCACAATACCTGAAATTATTAAAAATCAATTATAATAATGAGTCTGTAAACTTTTTAGACCTACAATTAAATTTTAAGAATAATCTACTAATTAGTAATATTCTTGATAAAAGAGACTCTTTTGATTTTTACATTATTAAAATACCTTTTTGCTGTAGTAACATACACCTATCTATTTTTAGAAATATTATATTAAATTTTATAAAAATAAACAACGATTTAGTGACAGATAATGATGTTAAACAAAATAATTATAAGCTGTTCTGCAATAATTGCTTGGAATACAACTATCCAAATAAATTCATTTTTAAATATATTTCTAAGTTTTCTCTCTAATTCTCTTTGTTATGATTAATTACTTTTCTCTGTTTTTTCTCCTGTTTTTTATTAATTACAATTGGTTTTTGTTTGATTGGTTTAATTACATTTAAACTATCTAGGTGGCTCCACTAATTTTTGTTTCTGGTTTTATCAACTAACACGTAATTTTAAAAATAATTTAGAGTGGTTGCTTTCGAAGGTATGGCTTTTTTGCGCTTATTTGTGAAATGCATCTTTTCACGCAAGTTTTTTTTTCTTCCAATATTTATTTTTTATTTTTAACTTGTTTAAATTTCATTTCCTTTCATATTTTATATTAATTATAATTTTTTTTTGTTGGTTGCAAATTACACGTGGTTGGTTTTAGGTCTAACTTTTCAATTTGGTTATGTTTTGCTATTATGTCAAAAATTTCTGCTGTACGGAGAAGGCTGGATCCATAAAGAATACTTAACCCTAATTTTGCTGGTCCTAATTCAGCAACAGCTTTATAAATCATAATAGGTCTCCATTTTAGTCCATTGACTCTTCTGGTTTCTTACATTTTAAAGTTCTAACTCTGTTTCCTGCTATGCATAAGATAATTAAATTCTTGTACAATATTCTTTTCCACCATTTTTATAGTTATGTTTCTTGAAATCTGGTTTCGTATATTCCAGCTTTGTTAGTGGCATAATTTAGTATTGTCATTTTATTATACTATGTATTTTTTTCATTTTATGAAAAAAATACATACTGTGTATTATACTGTTCCAACTGTGGTATTTATACTGTTTCATGATCTACGTAATTCTTGTGTTTCTTGAATATTGGGATAGCAAAGCTCATACAGGTGACATTGCTTATAATTACAGCCCGAATTGAACAAAATCATAAGCCATACACGCAGAGAAAAGAAATATAATATGGTATTAGCGGTATCGTAAAAATTAGATTAAGGTATCCAACTACTCTAAAATGGTGAATTTTGCAGAATATTGGAAATTTTTTTATGGTTTTATTTTATAGGCCATCTTATTTGCTTTATAAATATACCAAATTTATTATTTTCTGTTCACTAGAACAAAAAGTACAAATGTTTTAGTAAAAGCAGATGTAATTACTTAAAGCAAGATGTCATACATTAAAACGAATTTTACTCGAAATCCGAAATGTTTATAAAAAAAATGCTCAAACGGTGTTAGCGATTGCTAAAAAAGTTTTGAAACTAATTAACTTTTTCACTTTTTTGTTTAAGTTATGTATAATAGTTAAAGTGTTTTAACCTTCAGATCTATCAATCACTATTTTATTATAAAATTATAAGCCCCTTAAGTTAATATAATCACTGTTTTTTTAAACAATTTTGCATAAAAACTAAGATGAAGTGCTCTTGTTTTTGTAAAAATAAAAATATCATTCTGAAGGTCATTCCAAAAAGGAATAGCATAGCAACGCGTCAGAGTTGAAAAATTGAAATTTGTTCATATACTTTCAGTGCATAATAGGCTGCATTTATGTTACTTTTTTTGTACATTTTTACCACTTTTTATCCATTTTAGTAATACTAATTATTTTCTATGATTAATTTTAGCATATCTTTCTTAAAATGTCTAAACAAATCTAAAAACAACAAAAATATCCTCATACCTTTTTTAAAAAAAAAATATCTCAAGTAGCGGATACCTTAAGGTATTGTGAATTATCTAAATAAAGTGTGTGAATATTTATTTTAAATTTATTTATTTAGTAGAAATCAATGAAAAAAGCAGCTATCAATAGTTATTTTTTTTCAAATATATTATTTCTATTTTATCTAAAGTTAAACTTGTTTGTTATCTTGAAATTTACTAAATTTCTATTGAAGAGAAAATTGCTTATATATTGGTTTCAGGAACACATATAACTATATTTCTTTATTTAAATATCCATGTCAAGGCCATTGCCGATAACTTATGGCCGAGCCATGGATCCAAAACCTATAGACACCAAAGGTTGATACCACCCAAGCTAATGCTCATAAATTTTGTCGAGGTTCAATGTCCTTCCTTTGTCATGGTGTGTAAGTTTGGAGATTAGACTGCCAGCTGAATTGAGGTCAAAATTGTGAGGTCCATTTCCAATAGCTCTCGTGTTGTTTCACAGTGCAACGCAAATTGAAATCAATCAGTTCTTTGAACATTCAGATTTTCAAACTACATTTATTTGACTATTAATTTATAAGATACTTTGCTGGAATTCAAAATGGTTGATAAGAGAAACTTATAAGGAATAAAATTGTTTGTCTATTCTTCACTAAAGTAATCAGGAGTTAACAATTTTAGTTGTGTAGGATTTTTTTATAATATTTCTGTGGAAAATTATGTTTTTCTTAATTTATTGGTTTATGAACAAGTAACGCCATGAAACATATTCAGTTCTATATAAATATTTCTAGAATTTACAGAGTATCATTTTTGGCCTAAAAGCGAAGCTATAAGATAGTTTCACTGAGAAAAACATTAAAAAACATTATTGTATCAACTTTTGTATCACTTACGTATAAAAACAAAACCATGAAACTTTGAAACTCGAACTAGTCTGAATTTGAGATAGCCGATAAATCATAATTACAAACTTTCAGCGCATATTGCCTACCCACTAAAAACTCTCGATGTGAAGGGGCTAATGCACGTTAAATCTATTGATGCACATACTCCTCATGTTGGTATTTTACGAAATTTGGAGAGTTCTGTGGTGGGACACACGCAAATTTCCTGCGTCGTCTTTTCCATTTGGCTGTGATTAAAAATTACAAGGTTTGACATTGTTTAGCTTCGATGATTTGTAATAACCATTCTGTCTCAAAATGATTTACAATTCAAATTGAACTAATGGATATTGGTTTTATTGAATAATGCGACCCCAGCATTCAGTTTTAAAGTTTTGTTTCATCTGTCGAATTTGAAAAGCGTCTAATGCAATAATAAATGTATTTATGTTTTTAATTACAAAAAAGCAGCAAACTGTTTTGAAATATAAATTATGCCTGATGAAATTGAAAGGGAGCATTATAAATAATGAACTAAAACTTCTAAATTTTTAAACCTGGATATAATTTATATTCGATAATTATACAAGAAAGTAGAGAGGTATATGTTTTTTTCACTTTTTATATGTACTACACTTACGATTAAGATATAAAGAATACAAATCTAAAATTGAACTTTTTGACATATAATGTGACAAATGTGCTACCTAAAAATGAAAGCTGGAAAAAATATTGTCATTAATATTAAATAGTTACTATGAATATACGTTATGTAATTGAAGATTATTATGAATAATGGTAACAATAATGACATACTAAGACCGTAATGCATTATACTTATCTCTAAATAAGTATTTTGAAAAAAGTTAAATTTGAGTAAAATTTATGTAAAGACGATATGTAAATGTAAGAAAGAACTATACAATATAATCCACTATTTTCATTCCTTAGAATGTTTTGGCAAATAAAAATACATGGATGGTTTAGATCAATATTTTTTTTCTCAATGCAGTGTTATTGGGATTATTTTCGGCGAATTGCCAGTCTTTTTCAATTTTTAAGATTTTTAGCCAGTAGTGAAGAACTCAGTAATGAAGAACTTTAATTAGCATCGTATTTATATGTTTGCCCAAGCTCATTTATTTTTCCAAATTATGTTCAGTAAATTCAATTTTCAGCAAGGGCACTCACTATATAGCTATTCTTCTTGTTAGCTGTTTAGTCAATTACATAGTCAATCATGAACCAAGTTCATTAGGGGAGCATGGATTTTCGGAACAGGAAATCAATTCCTGACTACAAATTGGGTGAACAGCTAACGGGAAAGTTTAAACAATTTTGGACTAAGCTGATCAATAGTAGTTTTTGAACATGTATTTGAAGTTACTTTGGAGAGAGAGAGAGAACACAGTTCTTAAATAAGTGACAGCAAGTGATTATAATGAATTTACTTACAAATGCATAATACAAAGCAGGTTTCATAAGTAGAAGACAAATAATAATACTAATTTCTCTCACCAATGGTATACAAGCTGCGTTAATTCTACATAAATTTGTAGCATTGAGTTCTCATTCAACATTTTTTTTTTGTCAATGCAATATGTAGTTGTATTAAAACATGTCTTTATAAATTTTACAAATATTCTTCTAAATTACTTCAGCATATTTAAAAATCTTGGAAATTCAGTAAGGGTATAATCATAGCGTTTAGCAATAATAAAGACAAAATTCGTAAAAATGCTTGAAATTTTCTTAAAATATCATATATAAAAATGTACTACTGATTTAAGGAATTGAATTATTATTTTTTAACTGCATCTGTGTCTTGGAATTCAAATTCACTATAATTTAATTTTGAAATATATCTTATTTATATAAAATTTTATTTTAATCAACATATTTTTACAGAAAAAAATATATTAAAAACAATAAAAAAAATCTAAACGTCCTTTACATGAAACAATTTTTTTTTGTTAAATAATGATGCTAATATATAACTCAGAATTTTTATCTACTTTAAAATTATCTATATATATGTGGGACGGCGTCTAGGGGAAGGTTCTATTTTAATGTTAAAATAAGCACGCATAGTTAAAATAACTTATTTATTAATAACACAACTAAAACATTAACTATTTACAAGGGGTTTTAAATTATTCGAGATAACACCATACTAATTCCGAAAACACGTACTCTTTCTCAAAACAACGGAGAGAGCGATTTCCTCTGACCTGCCTTCGTTCAAGCTTTGGTGCAACTCCCAGTTTCTTCTTTCTGCCACCTTTATAATACATGACCTCATCGTATCGCGCAGCTAAAACTCACGTGGTGCCAATACTCTTACAATAAAATCAAAATAAGTAAAAGAAAACTTGCACTCCTTTCCTACAAGTTCGGCCATCCTGGGAATCACTGACCTCAGTGATTTTACATACCATACAATAAAATATAGGCCTCTGCAAAATTAATATTAATCGGAGATAAAAATTCCAATATAGACATTCAAATTGAAAATAAGGATACAACTCTCAAAAATTAAATATAATAATAAAAAAAAACACATTAATAAACATTATGTTCTTTTAAAAAGAATAGAAAACGCTTTTTAAAAATATACATCATCATGGTAAGTAAATTTCATTAAATCAGCAGATGAATTTGTTATCTTAGGTCCCTCATGATCACCCACTTTCTCTAAATCATATCTATCTCTAGGTTTTACTTTAACTATTCTATATGGGACCCTTCTCATGTGCTAACTTTATTATCCCAGTTTGCATATCTCTTGGTACAACTATCAATTCACGACCTTCAACATATTTGTAAAGTATTTCGTTTTTATCAAAAAGTCTGAATTGCTGTTTGTTTCAATCAGTAACCTTAAACTCTGAGTGTATTCATCCTCTTGTTGTGCCCTTTTTAATCTTGCGGTTAGAGTATCGTTAGTAATTTTGCGACTGGATATCTGCTAAGGGCATCCACATGTTACATTCTCTGGCCGGAACGATGCACAATTTCATAATCAAACTCTTCCAGCAATAATGTCCATCGCGCTATACGAGTAACCAAATCCTTTTTGTCCATAGTCCTTTAAAAACGCTAAGCAATCCGTTATGACTTTGAAATGATTTCCCATAAGGTAGGTACGAAATTTCTTTAAAGCGTTGACAACAGCAAGAACTTCAAGCTCATAGCTGCTATACTTCTCCTCCGCCGGAGTAGTTTTCATAGACATGTATTGAACAGGATGCAATTTTCCATCTTCTGCCTCTTGGAGTAAGACGGCTCCGTAGCCTTAATGACTTGCGTCCGTGTGCAATTCGGTTGTTTTTCCCTGCTGGAAAAATACTTAATACTGGACATTCAGTCAATAATTACTTGAGCTTTTCAAATGCTTCTATTTGAGGTCGTTCAAAGACAAATCGATTGTCGTTTCTAATTAGATCACTCAAAGGTTTCGCTATTTTAGAGTATGACGGAATAAATTTTCGAAAATAGCCAGTGAGTCCTAACAAAGCTTTGGACTTGTTTGACAGTCGTTGGTACAGGAAACCTCTTGACAGCTGTCGTTTTTGCAACTGAAGGCGCACCGTTCCATTTTCGACAACGTGACCCAAAAATTCCACTTTCGTCTTAAAAACTGACATTTTTCAAACTTGTCTCCAACCCATATCTGGATGCGACCTCAAACACCTTCTTTAGTTTTTCCAAACCTTCTTTCTCATCTTTAGCTGGAACGATCAAATCGTCCAAATAAATTATTACGATGCCTTTTCGCATGAGTTCCCTAAAAATGCTGTACACATATCTTGGAATACGCTTGGCTGTACTGAACAAAAGGTACTTATTAAATTCGAATGTCTGGTACAAAAAGGAGGTAAATGCTTGCAACCTCGTTTACGTCGACATGAAAAACCATTTTCAAGCTAACGTGGAATACACTTTGGCGTCTTGCAGCCATCCAATACGTCCTCTATCATGGCAAGGACGATCTTGACTAGTTTTCGGTTCAGTTCCTATAGTCAATGCATAGTCTGTCGTACCGTCTTTCTTCTTGACTAACACGATTGGACTTGTATATTCAGAGAGCTTGGTCTCACGATTCCCTTATCGAACCATTCGTCGATCTGCTTGTTGAAGGTCTGATTTCTCCAGAAACGACAAACATTCGTGTGTTTGGTTAAACTGGTATATCATCCTTCAGGATAATTCTCATGTATACATTTGTCGTTTCGGTCTTCTTAGGTGTATAGCGTTGATTAGATCAGAGAGTTTCCTTTCTTATTCGAGGATTTGATAACATGTTTAACTTCGATTTCGTCTTCAGTTCTTGCTTCTGTGTATTCACAAATCACACCTTATCTTCGTGTTTACGGAAATAAACACCTTTTTTATCAAAGCCAACAAAAGCTTGTTCCAAAATGTCCGATCCTATCACTGCATGGAACTCCAAATGCACCGCAGGCACTACATGCCATATTACGGAATATTCTCTCCATCCAATTCGATTTCTCGTTGGAACGATCCTTTTTTGAGTACTTCCAATCAATAAACGACAAGTCCTTCGAGAGCTTGATGCTCGGTGATTTGCTTACATTTCACGATGACGAAACTGAGCTTCCAGTGTGATTGAGCTCAAAGTCTTGTTTCCTGGTTATTTTCCTGGTCTAATTCTGTCTTGCTGAATTCGAGAACAGATCTGGACCGGAGAACTTGAAGATTTATTGATTTTCGTACCCTTGTTGCGCTTTGTACAATCTACAGCATAGTGACCTGGTCCCCTGCAGCAGCTACATGTTACCTGTTTAACTCTTTTATCGTAAGTTCTCGTCGATTGAAAGCATTTTCTATCATTCCAATTATTTCCAAGGTGAAAACGTTCTTGCCTTCGAGAACAATTATCGTTATTGTTCGATCTCTTAGCAAATGAGTTTAACGGCTTTGGCCCTATAGTTCTTCGGACGTCCTCATAATCTTCAAATTTTTTCGCTAGCTCAATAGATGAGTTAATAGTAGACCATTCGTCCAAAAAGTGTTCCTGAAAATCATACGGCGCCCTCTTCTTCATTTGATCGGCTATGATTAATTCTCGTAATTGGTCGTAGGTGTTAACTTTTAAGCCCAAAGTCCATCCATCAAAATACGTCTGTAATTCGTGTTGAAAATCTTGCCATGTTCGTTCATCGGACTTTTGGTGAAACAAAAATAACTGACGAAATTTTTCCGGAGATAATTTAAATCTTTGTAAGAGCAACTTCTTTATATGATCGTAATCGTTACACTTACCAGTTGGTTCTCTTGCGATCAGATGGGCAATTTCGACGGGTATTAATCCTATAAGTTTTTGAGCCCAATCTTTTTTCGGTAAGAAATTTAGTTCTGCATGACGCTCAAATAAGGTAAGATTCAAACCAATATCTTCCTTCATATTAAACTTATGAAAAGTTTCGTGAAACAGTTTATTCGATGCTTGAACGTTTTCGGTGTTATTCGGCATACCGGCAGTCTGTTGCGCTTGTATTCGCAACTTCTCTAATTCGTACTCTCGTCTTTCTCTTTCATCCTTTCGCATATCCTCTCTCTCAGCCCTCTCTCTCTCTCAGCCCGTTCTCTCTCTTCTCCTTCTCTACGTTCATCCACTATACTATCAAGCATCTTTTTAACATCGTCTTCAACGTAAACTGGTCTTTTTACGATCAGCTCCTTTAACTTCAATTTTGTGATACCTGCTTCGATAGTACGATCCAAATCCTCGGCGAGTGACACCAAATCCTCTTTCCTTTTCGCGAGTAAGAATGTCATTTTTATACTCAGAATGGTGACCCAGAGAACAACTTAAATTTTTACCCAAGTTAAATGAGACAAAACCATTAAAATGACACGCCAAAAAGTTTACTCACTTAAAAAGAAACAAAAGATAATTTAAATAAGATGCAATTATCAATTATAAACAATTATAGACAAAAATGGACTTTTAAAGAATTCCCGGAACTTAAATCCTTTTACAAAACGCAACAGTATTACAGTTAATATCAATTTTATTTTTTATTAAGAAAAACAACGCGTTCCTCTCATTTATCAAAAATAGATTACTAAGAAAAAACACGGAAATTTCTCAGTTATTAATTCAAAACTAAAGTAACATCAAATATTTATTTCTGCAATTAAACCAATAATAGTACCTAGTACTTCAAAATTCAATTTCAGATTCACAGAACAGGAAATATACACACAAAATCATTCATTTATATAATTTTCGCCTATTACTCACACAATACCAAAAAAAAAAGAATACTAGCACAATTCAATGTAATTCTGAAGACACTTTACCTTGACCTCAATGACACAGGAAATCTTGTTTCGTGTTGATAACTCGCAATTAGATGCAGTTCCAAAGGTTCTCTCGTCAGTGTTGACCTCAATGATCAAGGCAATCTCGTTTAAACCGTTCAGTATCTCGTTGAGTCGCTGGGCTTCCAGTTTTGTTTGACTGTAGCTGACGTGGAAATTCTCCAAGATTCCATGTTTCTAACCAAGTCAATGGACTCCTTTTTCTTGTTGACTGTTCTCGCTAAAGTATTTCCGTATCGCTCGTAAAATTTCTTATCCAGCTGAAGGCTTCGCCGGGTCTCTATTCGATGCAAGGCAAGGTCTATGTACCGCTCAGGAAATCAAAAATCGATGAAGAGGTAAAACTTTTAAAAAATGCTCTTAGATAAAACTTTGAATAGTTAAAAAAATTCTCGGTCGAACCCACAATTTGTGGGACGGCGTCTAGGGGAAGGTTCTATTTTAATGTTAAAATAATCACGCATAGTTAAAATAACTTAATTTATTAATAACACAACTAAAACATTAACTATTTACAAGGGGTTTTAAATTATTCGAGATAACACCATACCAATTCCGAAAACACGTACTCTTTCTCAAAACAACGGAGAGAGCGACTTCCTCTGACCTGCCTTCGTTCAAGCTTTGGTGCAACTCCCAATTTCTTCTTTCTGCCACCTTTATAAATACATGACCTCATCGTATCGCGCAGCTAAAACTATCGTGGTGCCAATACTCTAACAATAAAAATCAAAAGAAGTAAAAGAAAACTTTCACTCCTTTCCTACATATATATACTAAGTGTTGCAGAATTCGAGTGACCAATATAGTGAGATGATTGTAGGTAGCATAATGACGGCAAACCATCATAGGACATGAGATCCTAAACCATGTTAGTCGATAAAAGTTGCAATAATAGTAACCTTTGGGAGAGCGATGACCAGACAAGATAAGTGGGCAGGTATTTGGAACACCCGGGTAGTGTAAGAGGAATATGCACGTATGCAAATTTCTCACTCGTCTGGGGGAAAAACGATGAGCAATCTGCCATAGCTGAGCTATACATAGTAAATGGGTGTTGAACTACATTTCATAACTAGTGAACTACATTTCATTACACGAACGAGGGATTATCCAACTCATGTACGATACAAACCCATTGTAATCGACACCTATCACAGAAAATGCACTAGGGCACTTTTTGAGGGGGAGATTTCTGTTACATACCTCAAAAATTTGGATTTCTTTTCCTGGAGCCACCTGAAATTGGCTTGTACATGAGATGCTGGTGGCTACAGTGGAGCATCTCACGGCACGAATCATCGTTGCTTCAGCTGACATCAACAGCACACCAGATTTTTTCGAATGCTTAAAACAATCAATCCTTTATACTTCGATGTCGGCTAAGCTACGACCAGCGCTACCAGAACTTCGAACAGTTCATTGGCCATCAATTGTCATTGCATTTTTGATGTCGGGCCGTGATGCATTGTTCAAGTTGTGAACATACTTTATAACTAATAAATGTGCTTCTTACCCATCATTGCACCTTTTCATTCCACTTGACATCATACCCTTCATTAATGTTTTTGAGAATCAATCTGACAAATCGTACATTACGCAACTCCCTGTTCTTTATTGATTTGTAACCAAATGCTGTCTACTATCAACTATCTGAACTTGTCGGTTAAAATTTTCACAACCATGTTCTCAACAATTTCCTTTGATTAAAGGTATTGTTGATGTATGGTGGCTGAAATATTGATCATTGGCTATAAAGAAAAACATGTATTGCTAGAATCAGTTATGTTAATTAGTGACTTGTTATCATATAAAACACCTTCGGTTGGCCATTTCAGGCATTTTTTTTAATAAAACCCAATATTGTTTCAAGTATGTGTGTCAATTTTTATATTTCTACCTACAATTTTCCGTAAATTGTTGAATTTTCAAATGATAACCGATATTCTGACCACGTGGTATATACATATATACGAATATGTATATATTCTTAAATTGTTTACAAAACATTCCATTTCATATCTGACGTATAATGTTATTACAACTTACTAAATGCAAAATTCATTATTTCACTTGAAATATGCACCTATTTTAATGGTGTGTTATTAATATTTTATAAAGCGCATTTAAGAAGTTTTTGATGACGTCTAACAAAATTGACTTAATTAAACCTAATGTACAATAGGCCGTTCTATCCTTCTAAGGCATGCTTTATTTACATTGCAATCATTTTCTTTGGGAAAATTACGGAAATAAAACTACTATCACCAATAACTGCATAAAAACACTATCACTTTTTTTAATACTATCTAGTTTATTCCTATATTTCTAGAAGAAAAAAATATTTTGGTTTTAAGAAATATAAATCACATATATCCATGCATTTTTACGACATGTAAAAAATCACTAATCTTGAATATCTGAGAAAGCTTGGGGATATTATAAAAAACACCAGAATTTAGATAGTCTAATATAAAGCATAATGAAAACTTGGTATTAACTTCTTTATTTTTATTTTACCCTAAATTTAAAAAAAAAAATCATTCCAGCTCGCAATACAGTCGTTACTGATGAAACTTACAACGTAGGAAAAGCACACGTATATGTCATGGGATTAGGATTGCTAAGACTATGTTACAGATCGAGGGCGAATTCTCCCCTCATGTTGAGAAAAGTTGTCAAACTCTTTTAAAGTGTGTCATTTCGCGAGAAAGATTAATCTGTGTGGAACGTGATGTGTTTGCTTTTAAAGAGCAGTAAAGTTTAAATGGGTTACATTGTATTTTTCATGTGTGTTGTCTTATTAGAGCAGTGGTATATACAAAATTATATTTTTATTCGTATTCAAAAATATACTTTTTTTAAATGGTAATCAGAAATACGTTCAAACTGATTACAGAAAAAACTAGTGCCTATTTGTTTCCATTTAAATTGAAAAAATCTAGATTAATATATATATATGTATATATATATATATATATATATATATATCACTTTGTTTTCAGCTGTGGATATATCTCAATGTATGTGATTTAAATATATTGCTAGTATCAAACTGATAATTTCAGAATTCTCAATTAAATGATATTTGGTTACACTGAATTTAAAATTGAAAATCTGATAATAATGATTATTCCATTAAAAGTTTTTGTCATGCCTTAGAAATATTTTAAAGTGAATGCCATTAATTTAAATTTCAAATGTAAATTTGAAAATTGTTTCTGTTAAAGACTAGAATATTTTGGGAAATCGTATATTTAAAGTTCATATCTACCATTACTTAGCACTGCTTAACGCTAAGTGTCTTCGCTTTATTTTCCACCAATAGTAACTTTATACCAAAAACAGTTTCAGAAGCATAAAATCGCTACATAGCAACAAAAGTATTTGATATTTAGTTTTGTATTTCATTTTAAATATATATAATACCATAATATTAATTTTTTTTGAATTTTTTTTTTTTTTTTTTAGTTTAATGTATCAATATTGTTACAAAAAAGGGAAGAAATATTACACTTTTCAAAAAATGTCATTTTGTATTGAAACAGGAAATAATTTTTCTCATATTTTGAGACATTTTCTATTTTAAAATAATCCAAACAAGAGTAAATTCGTATTTCTGTCAAATGAATTATGTAATATTTTATTAGCTATATTTTTTACTTGCATATTTATGATAGAAATCATGTTTACCAAATTATAAAGAAAGTTAATTTTGCGCTACTTGCTTATTAATTTTAATCAAATATTTAAATGCAGACTAATTTCCCATTACAATCACAGTAATAAAAAATGACACTTACTCTTTAAGATTGCAGATTGTTTTTAAATCGAAAATATTTGCAAATTGTAAGATGCTATTAATGTACAACTTACGTTTAATATAATGTGCCCTGACATAAAACAGCCAATAGGAACCTAATATATATATTTTTAATTATTATAGTTGGAATTGTTAAAATATTTAAAATGTTCAAATAGTTTTAGACAACTATTTATTTTGATAAAAGAATACAAATTTGTATATTAAGACATAAGCTATACTATTGAAACAACCAAATTGCTATTAAATCAATATTAATTTTTTTTAATATTTGATCTTTTACAGCAAAGTGTGTTTAATCAAGAAGTATATTAAACCGAAAAAAAGACTTATTTCTTTTTTTAAAATTATATTTAATATCAAGCATTTATATTTTATTTTTAAAAAAAGGTTTATTCAGATAATAAGCAGATCGTAATTACATTTAGGTCATTTTTTTCTATATTTAAATATTATGTTCATTCATTTTTGAGGATATAAAATTGTGAATGCGATTAGAATATATATAGTGAACTTCGAACGTTGCATATTAAAAAGCCTAATATTTTACTTATTTCATATAGTTATATTAAGGGTGTATCTTTGATTCTAAAATAGGAGAAATTTGAATCCAGTGATATCTGAAACCCGAAAAATATTTGAAAATAAATTTATTATATGCTTATATTCAGAGTGGATATACATTTATAATTTGGAGAATACATATCACTGAATATTAAGCGAATTGAATAATAGTATCGAAGTTTCATAGACAAGAGAATTCCGTATTTCCATACATTAAAACAGTCAATTTTCATCTATCAATAGTTTTGGAACTAATCTAGATGTCGAGTTCATTTATCAACTGACAAGCTAATCAAATCTATAAAGATGCCAGTGAAGTCCCGATGTAACTAATGGTGCTTGATAAATTTGGGATCGTTAGTACTGGAAACAATCTCATAGAAAATTCGATCAAATAGTACATCATTAGTCTTTCATCTTCGATATCATTATATAAATTTTAATAAGGTATCTCGAACTTACATTAATTACTAAATTAATAAATTGTATCCCATTGAATTTTTTTCTTAAACTATTTCAATGTTATTATAGTGCAAATGTTTATACCATGTTTCTGAAGATTTTTTTTCAATTTATCATCATAAATACAATGCATTATTTATTTTTTCAACTGATAAGTAAGCAAAAAAAATAGGTCTATGAGTTTTAACTTTTTCGACTCATAGGTAATTATCCTTGAAATTACATTATTTCATTTTTAGACTTAAGACATTTGGTGCTGTTGTTTTGAGTTCGTAAGAGACATATATGGAGATAATACTTATTGTTTATATTTACAGTTTTTTGTGCAGTTAAATTTTACAACTTAAATTAAAGTAGTAAGGCAGATACACATTTGAAGGTGCTGCAGGTAGGTGCTGACAAAGACCTTGCGTCCGTCCGTTGCGCCTACTGTTTCCAGAATGTTCTGGTGCGGCGTCTGGAAAGTTCAGTTGGGGTAGCAAGGCGGGAAAGTACCGCTCTCGGTCGCAGTTAATGAGGAGTTTAGGAAATAACATTTTTAGACTTTACTTTGAAGAAGGGACTTAATAACTAAGACATTATAATCACACTATTTTGTTCATGGATGTTCAAGCAATTGAACAATTTACATTCCGTCTAACACAAATATTTTAGAGGACTAACTATTCCCAACTGTTTAACAGTGCCGAGCTTTAAATTCTTCTCAAGATGTAATGGTGTGTTTTAAACATCGTTTAATGACAGAGATTTTGACTTCAGGATCAAAGCATGGTCTTGTTTAGTGGTCGGCAAACCATGGCTCTTTGTATAAACGATTAAGGCTTTTGCGAAATTCAAGCCGTATGAACTATTAAATAAATAAGTATATTTACTAAAATATTGTTTTCAAATTCTCTATATCCTTTATAAAGATATTTTTAAAATATTTATATTACTTACGTATAAAATCAAACATTTGACTAGCTTAGTACTTATGAATTTAATTGTTTTCTATTGTTAAAGAATAATGAGAATAACTTAGAATATATATATTCAAAATCATTCTGAAGCAGCATGTCTAATGTGTTCATAGAAATGTGCTCAAGATACTCCACTAAGTGATTTCAGCAACGTTTATTTATTTCCATGCATGAGTTAGAAAGCATTCTTGAATGGGGAAGAGAAATGCACATAAACCTCCAATAAAAGTTGCAAAAGTACAATCTGTATTTTATGATATACTTGGGGGATAATAAAAATAGTTGAAATGCTTTTTATATATAAATGCAGGAGAAACCAAAGTCAATTTTATTTATTAGTGTAAACATGACATTTCAGAATAAAGTTCTATTGGAATTATTTGTAGGAACATTTCTTTACGACGCTTGCAAATTTTATCCCCAATATTGTAAAACTCTGCTTTGTGTAGTGCTTTATTGAAATGTTATAAAAATGTATTTATTGTCAAGTGGCTGTTAAGACCTCTAAGGACTCTTAAATTGCAAATGTTTCAATTTTTTTGAAAAAAATTATATGTTAAAGCCTCAACTTTTCTGAGCATTTTGATACCAAAATGTTGTTGATACTGTAAAAAGTTCCGAAGTTATTGAGAAATAACTACAGAAATTTAAGCAAAACCCCTATCTCTTTCGTATCTTTAACTTCATTTTTCTCAAAACAACAATTCTCAGAAATTATTTTTGATATCGATTTGAAATTTCATACACGTGTTCAAAATATGGCTCTTCAAAACTAATACTTCAATTTTCAAAAAAAAAAAAAAATTTTTTATTTGAATTTGAATTTATTTTTTTCTTAAAATTTTAAAATTTTTGTTGTAATTGTATTTAAAAAATATATTTTTTTCCTCTAAATTTTTAAAAGTTAGTATAATTTTGAGAATGAACATTTTTATACCAAGTAAAGTAAATTTTGTAAATTTTGATCAATTTTGTACTTTAGAATCTTGCGCGCTGTAAAATACTAATTTTCAAATTTTTGAAAAAGTGTCCAATTTTTATTTTCTTATAGATTTTAAAAAAAATTCTCAAATTCTCCGGAAATCTGAGAACGAATGTTATATGTGATTATCATGTGATAAAAATTTCAAATGATTGTTTTGCTTTATTGCTAAGTTACATTGGTTTCAAGAAGGATATTTTTTTCGAGTGCACAGATATATGTCAAGGGTCCTGAGACCCCTTAATGGAGGCTTCCTTTATCCTAAATACGCGTATCTTGCTCTTTGACACTTAAGTCATCTTATTATCCTTAGATCTTTGTAGTTATCTAAGAAAGTTTGCCGACCCTTGGTCTAGGTTAATAAGACTTGTCGGCAGTGAGTCCTATGCGCTGTTCTATAAGAATTGGAATTTAAAAAAACCATAAAAATAATTATAAAATGTTTTATTTAAGTAATAGTTTTTGAAAAAAAAAATGTGCTAAAAAAGAAACAATATTTTGAATGCATTAAATTTCAGTTAAATATTAATATAAATAATAATTTGGGTGCTTATAAATTTATTAGTTATTAATAATGAAATTAGAAGCAAATTCACACACACAGAAATACGCACAATTGTGTGCGCTTTACCCATAAACTTATTATATATTCCAAATCAGAATTATTTAATGGAATGAAAATGGAAAACTTAGAGAACCGTTTTCCTAATGAGGTCAAATCACAAGAGACAAGAGAATCAGACCTCCTTTCACACCTAACGAACCATCCAAAGTACTTCTGATGGCTTTCAGGAAATAAAAATTTATTTTCTTTTTCACGAGCTGCCAAGGTAATCAAGGATAAAATTTACGAAGTTGGTAAGATAAGAATAAAAGATAAAGCGGTTTAGTTTTCGGGATTTTAAACTTTCCGAAAATATCCATGTCTTTTACGAGAAAATTGTATTCAAAGAAACTTTTAAGTATTATACTCTGCAAAATATTTCCTTAAAACCAAATAAAAATAACTACGCATTTAGTTTTGAATGAAAAATTTTTAATTTGATAACATACTGCTAAACGTAATTTCTTTTGAATTTCCCACTTCTAACGTAACTATTAACTTTTCAATTATTTCAATGTAAAACTTTATAAAAATATCATATATATGTTAATATATTTATACAATTAAACTTGCATTTATTTTAAAGTTGTTTACGTTAATAGAATGCATTACAGTATTTTTAGATAAACTTATATTTCTTGAATACTATTTAGAAGCAGTTTTTTCACACTGCTAGGATCAACATAACAATTATATCACTGCGAATCAGGAAAAGAGAAAGAAACAGAACCACAACATGTTGTATTCTATTTAATAATTGAAAAAAAACATAAAAATTGGAGTGCAAAAATTATAAATTAAATAATATTTATTGGAATTTTCGCATAGTTTAAAAATAATTATGATTTGCAAACATAGAATTATGTTGTTTTCAAATACCTCCACATCTACATACACACTTACTGTTCAGAAAAATGATAAAAAATGAGGTTTTATAAGACAGGTGTCTTCCCGAGCTTTTAATGAATTTCCAGCATATATTTTGCATATTTTATTAAGTACCTTGTTCAGCATCCACAGAAATTGATAATAACACCTGTACATAGAGAAAATAAACTTACAAAACCTTTCAATATTTTAATGGGCGATTTAGGCAGTTAATGTCCACTGAAGAATTCTATGGATAATATATCAGACAATAATTATATCAATTTTATACATTATGAACTTTGAACCATCTTCAGATATCTTAACAATTTTGTTGGGCGTAGTAAATTATCAACCATTTGGATGAGATCTTCACGAAAGGCACAGGAGTAAAGTGTAGCACTTTATGCAGGAATCGTGTACCTTTATCTTAAGCAAACATATTTGCTTCATAGATTATAGGGAATTCAGTGTGAACACTCAAAGACCTTCCAACCAAAATTATGATTCCAAATTTTCTTAATTGTGTTTTGAAGAATTTTAGATTGGTAATTTCTGCGGTTTTGCTCTACTAAATTTAGCATGCAATCTTAATTTCATTTTATAAATGAAACTGGGACACGTTTACGAAGTGAATCTTAGTCAGTACTGATGTGTAATCTAAGTAAAATGCTTCTTTCAAAAAGAAATGAGCCCTTGTGTATCATCAATTATCAAAGAACACTCGAGATATGCCTTCTAACATAAGCTACTAATTGGTAATTCAATATCTCTCAGTAGTATCTGATTATCATTTCTGAAAGTGTATAATAGAGTGAAATGAACCTAGGTAGATGAGATTTCTTCTTTTTTGTCTGAAAAAAACAAGACAGTAATCTTGCGCTGCGAATGTATCCTGTGAAACCCGGAACAAATCATTTTGATGATTCATTTTCCATATTCTAGTTGATCCCATAATCGTTCAAGCACACAACAATACACTCGTTGCTATCATACCAAAATGTCTAAAAGTATGCAGTTTGTCATAATTGTAAGTGCATATATCTAAATCAACCAGCATCTAAAGAAATTGAGCAATTAGGATTCTCTTAAATATGGCAATCAGTATCTTAACACTGGAAAATGAAGTTGAAAATCGTATTAAGACTCCACACTAAATTGAACAATAGGATATCCACTATTTTTTCCTACTTCTATATTAGTGGCTGATTTCTTAAGAAGTAATGATAAATTTAATTTGTTCACTTATTCTTATTGATGAGAATTACGAAGATTCATGAAATAAATATAATTTTACTGAATCGTTCTCCTTCTTTCAGATAAACAGGCATCAAACAATGATTTTATACAGGAAATACGGGAAATATTAGCTACTGTGGCAAATGATACCACTCGTTCATTAACTCTGTTCAGCAACACATTGGATAGTTCTTGGAGGGAAGTTACATTGCCCTTCTTAGAAAGTTCCGTACCTGCTCTATACATATGAGGTCCGGATATCTAACTGACCAATCCATTAGGTGAATATCCTCACTTTCCAGAAATTCATTGACCAGCTCTATTTGTCTCGCGTTCCCAACTGCTAAAATAAAGTCAGATACTGTGCACAGGTTGTCCTATACTTCACAGCAATTACTGTGCCCCTTGCAAAGATATAAATGTATGCGCGGCCATCCAGAGATATGTCTGCCGAAACCATGGCGGTTTCCTGGTTCTCTCCAGATGAAAGTAAGGTGTGAGTATATTGCACAGAGAACCTCCCCCCCCCCACACACATTATATTCAACAAATTGACCACTACAACAGCAGAGGTTTCATGATCTGGGCAGACATCATATTGGAAGGCTATACACCTCTACATGCCTTTGAAAGAGACTCTATGACTGGTGTGAGGTATAAGGATGAGGTTTTGGAGTCTATATTAGCCTTCTAATGGGTACACGTGGCCCTGATTTTGATTTAATGACTGACAAAGCTAGGCACACACACATATAGCTCATCTGGTTTAGGAGTTTCTGAAAAGTGAGGATATTCACCTAATGAATTGGCACTTTACACTTTCGTCCATGTAAAGCTTACCTGGGACGTTCTGGGGATGACAGTTGGAATGCACATTTCCTCTTCGAGTACTATTCAAGGTCTGAAAACCGAGTTGCTGGGCGATTGGGATTATATCTTACATGACCTCATAAATTGTTTTATTTTTGTTATAAAATCAAGGTCTGAGACCTGCTTATGTGAAAGAGGGACTATATTCCCTATTAAATATTTTTTTCGTTATATTCTGCAAATGATACTTCATACCTTTCGACTTCGATAAGTGTAACTCACAATCAAGTTAGTGTATTTTAACAGTTGAAAGCTAATTTTTGCATTATTATCAGCCCTATATCTTATACAAGATTATTAAATTATTTCCAATAGTTCAAGAGATATTTGAGAAAATCTAAAAATTCCCTCAATTTTAAGCATTTGTGTATTTCATAAAATTACGTTTAAGGCAATATGGTACCATCTTCACATTTTTTTTTTATTTTTAATATTTGATATATGGTTTTAATTGTATTTTATAAAGGTTAATATTTAATATTAATTCCTTACAATTTTTTTTTTTTAATTTAGTGCAAAATGTTTGTAAAAATTAATTTTTTTTAGCTTTTTTAAGCATTTTTTAATTCTCTAAGGCTTTTTTAAATATGTCTCTTTTCTTTCATGATTTTTTTCCAAGTACCTTATAATATACTACATAAACTTGTGCATGGTTTTTTTTTCTGCTGCTGCTCTTTATATTTTTTTATTAATTTTTTTATAGTTAAACTTCCAAAAATTCCCCCAAAAACATTAATTTTGTTTTTTAAATTTTTTAGAAAAGTACTAAACATGTTATAGCTAATTCCATGCACAGTCTTACAAAACATACATTTCAGAACCTGTATAAAAAATTCAAATCCATACTTCAATTAACAAAAAGCCTTAGGGTTTTGAATAACACTATATGTACAAAAATTCACCATGGAGAAATATGAGTTTGAAGTTTTCATTCCATAAATAGCATGATATAATATTCATCGAGCAGTCTAAATCTTTTATGAAATGTTAATTAGCTTATTTAAAACTACTTAACAAAAAATTACACAAATGTAGAGCAATTAAACAGTATAATGCCATAAAAATATATAGAAAAAAACGAATGAAAGATCAATATTTCATAAAACTTTATCTTAATAATTATATAAAAATAAAAACACACACTTCAGAGCTAATTCCATGATCAGAGCTAATGCACAACATGTGCAAAATATGTTTATGCCTTTATTTTTTATTTCCACTATTTTAAAAACCTTCGCATGCTAAATATTGTACACGAAAGAAAGCAAAATTAAATAACAATTTATAAGTAAAATATATCAAAATCTAAGAACTGTATATGTGCATTTGTTTAAATAAATATCTTAAATATTTTAATAAAAAAGTGTTGAATTTCACACACATGTGATGCATATATATCACCAAAAACAAATACTTACAAATGGGAGAGTTTTTTCTATTCTTGCGAATTAGATTTTTAATTATCTGAGTTATCAAAATGAGGTTTAGTATATGTGTTTTGGGAAAATCTGTTTTGAAGTTTTAATTTCATTCATAATAATATCATTAAGAGCACGCACAACTTTTCAATCTTGACCAAATCAATTTGATCTTCAAGTAAATAATTCACAAACTAGAATTTTTGCATGAATTGCACAATCCTTTCTTAAAATGATTTATTACTGCATATATATTGTCAATCTCATTGATGCGCATTAAAAAATATATAATTAATTCATTTTATCAGGCTCACTTCTTGCAGATAATCTGAAATGTAGGCGTGGTAGTTGCTGTTTAGCATCACACATTGCTCCATTACTTTATGAAAAATGCAGGTAAAGCTTTGAAATTTTGCAGGCATATTTATAAAGAGTCAAGGTATCAAAATAAGCCAATAAAAATTTTTTCGACAGTTTAATGATTTTTAGGGTACCATATCGTCTTAATGTATAAATGATCAAACACTGACTATTTTTGAGAATTGTATAAAAATGTTAAATATTTTTGTATTTGTTCTCATAATTTCTATTTCTTTTTTTTTAGGAATAAATCTTTTTTTTTCCAATTATTATAATACACAACACGAAAATTAGGTATTAGAAAATATTACGAATTCATTTTTTTTTTTATAAATCATCCAAAAATAATGAAAGTAGAAAAAAAAAGAAATATTTCAACATTATAAAATTAAATATTTAACTCTTTCTTTTGTCAAATAATATATATATGCACGTGTGCGTGTGTATTTGTGTGTGTTTGAGCGTGTAGTGCTCTTATGTGTATATATGCACACATCACAAGAAATAATTAACTATCTCATAAAATCATATCAATCCATATTTAAGTGTACATAACAGAAATTTTAATAATAATACCAAACGTATATATCTGCCAAGCTGTGTTTTTTGTGAAACTGATATTATATTTGATACTAACTTCTTAAGATTTTTGTGTGTGTTACAATACTTTAAACTGAATGTTACAAACTTAAGAAATGCTTTATAACTTGCCTTTGTTTGCAATGAATATTAATTCTAAATGTTATTAGAATATTTGAATATATTTAAAATTACCTTTAACACGTGTTTTTTTTTAATTTTTACTAATATTCTATTGAGATAAGGAACATTTTCACCGGTAAATATTAATTTAAATATACTTAAATAAAATCCATACTGCAAACTGCACTTGTTGACATATCATGGCACATGTAATGTTTAAAACACATCATTGTATTGCTACGTTTGGATAAAACCTTTTATTGGTTTTTAAAATTTTTCTAACACTATTTTTTTTTTCAGTTGGCTTATGAGGGAATGACTGGCTTTATCAACTTCAGTAAAGAAGGATTTAGAACTAACTTTACGTTTGATGTGTTAGAATTGAAGCGTAATGGATTATCCAAGGTATAGTTTATACAATCAATAATTTACATTAAACTGTATTTTCATTTCATATTGCAATACTCCTTTGTTTTTTTTCAGTGAAATATTTGTTTAACGCTAGAAATTATGATACCATATGGACATAAATTAAATGTAAAAATAAATGCACCTTTGTGTCATCAGATATAATTATTAGAATTATTTTATGAAATATGTGTTACACAAATTGTGACAAATGTAAACCAAATCGTTATTTATGGTGTTTAAAAATGGGAAATGTATCAAAAATTTCCTTTTGAAAACCCAGTTTTTTTTTCAAATTTATTTCAAGACGTAAGTTCCAGTAAGCTAAAATCTATCTCAATTCAATTTCTCAGCTGTGATTCTTGGGACAGTAAGAGATAAATTACTTCCTTATACATAATGAAAACGCCACAGAAAATTATAAGAATATACATATAAGCATATGGTCTGATTTTCTACCAATAT
>BMAO01039689.1:0-61735 GCA_019973975.1 Trichonephila clavata
ATAGTTGGATGGGGCGCGAGAAAAAAAAAGTTTCATCCTAGACGAAGGATGAAAATGGAGGGGGTGAGTCACAAATGAAATGGAGACTTGTCACGCTGGGTGAAAGCAACGACCTATGTAATGGAGGTAGGTCAGGGAGGGTAAATGAAAGGGAGACAAGTCAAGCTGGGGAAGCAGCGACCTATGAAGTGTAGGCATTACAACGTTGTATGTCGAGAAAAGACAGAGAATCATTCCAATAGGTGTGTTTTAGAACATTGGAGGCGAGCCATCTCACGACGTTGCCATCTTGCGTGTCACGGAGGGGGTAGGTGAGTTTCAATGGTTTAGTGTCTAATGTATCTTTCGTTTGAGTACAAGTTTTCAAAGAGAGGCCCTCCAACGTTGGCACCTTCCTTCACCCAAAAAAAGGGGGACCGAGTCGACTCTTGTGTCGACACGGTCCCCCTTTTTTCGGTTCAGTTCAATAGGTATAGTTTACTATTTCAATGTTCAATATGTACAGTTCAATGTTCCACATTTACTCCATTAAATCAGCCATATATTCGGCCTGCCGCTTGTTGAAAATGCTGTAGATAACGCGCAAACCGGTAAGATTTGACATGGTGCACTCGAAATGTCAAATTTTCGAGCACCTCATCGTGCAGGTGATCGGGAAGCGTACGGTCATGGAGATCCTGGAACTTTGGCAGCGTCTCCAAGCTGATGGTAAACAACCCCAGCTGCTCAAAGAGTTTGCGTGGTCGGTTCCCTTGACCACGATGAGGGCTCGAATGCCTTGCGCCAGCTGACCAAATTTACCCCTGACGCAAAAGCTGAGGTATTCGAAGGGCACGGATCCAGGCAGGTGGTTTTGAGATGGAGACGTTCATTGATATATCGATTGGCCCAGTCATCTTTCGAGGTGGTGATCAAATTGAATGATAAACGGTGATGCACATGACTTGTGATCCTCCGAAATGCTGGCAATGGAGACTTCGATGGGGACAGGCTTACTCCCACGATGAAACACGTTGGCATGAGCAAAAAAAGGCTAGATGAGACATGTTGCATTGAGAAGGAATGATTCTGCTGGCTAGAGGCTGGCGTTATATAGGCTCGAGGAGCGTGACGTCAACTGGCATCCCATATTCCAAGGCCTTGCGATGCGAGCGTTCCACGTGGGGTTCCAACGCCCGTTTCAAGCTGGGGCATGACCAGGCGCCAAGGAAGGTGGTCGTCTCGATGCATTTCCCAATCATCCAACCACGTTAATAGTCTCACGTACACATCCGCTAGGCGCGTGCAGTTTGTGAGATTCAACGTATAGGCCTCCTTATTGTGAGGTTGATGGGCTTCCCAAACTCGGCGAGACGGGGGACGACCCAGTTGAAAGAATCTCAACTCGACGCCTGGATCCCACGTCAAATCCAAATGACTGGTAAACACGACCACGGTCTTTCCAAACGACCGAGGCACGTGCACTCCGAAATTGGGTTCAAAGCGGATGGTGTAAGGATAGTCGTGCTCGTAATACGTGACTCGATCGGGCCAGCGACCCAAATTGCCAAACCGATCGTCGTGCGATGTCGACACTGGTCCAATAAATGTTGGATCATTCTGGCACAAAGAGAAAAAGAATTGCTTTTTTAAAAAATAATACTTTTTGTTTGCAACGGGTCCAATAAATGTTGTATCATTCGGACACAAAGAAGGAGACTTGTTTTTTTAAAAAATAATACTTTTTGTTTGCAACGGTTCCAATAAATGTTGTATCATTTGGACACAAAAAAGGAGACTTGTGTTTTTAAAAAATAATCTTTTTTATTGATCATTATCATACTCTACAAGACAGATTCAGGTTGCATGGCTTTAAATCCAACAGAGGGTCGGATACAAGGGAGAGTTTGGGCATTGACAAGTCCAGGGGCTCCATCGCCATATCGTGTTCAAAAGTCTCCAGGAAGGTGATGAGTTCATTGTTTTCATCAAAGAGCGAGGGCACCAGGTGGAGCACCGAGGGTTCGGGTCCAGAGAAGGACGTTAGGAGTTGGTCGAGCCAAGCAGCTTCGGGCTCTGGCACGGGGTCTGGAGAGATGAGCTCAAGGTTCTGGAATCTGCACAGGTTCTGGGAATCGGCTCAGGTTCTGGAATCTGCACAGGTGATGGAGAGAGGAGCTCAGGTTCTGGAATCGGCTCAGGTTCTGGAATCGGCTCAGGTTCTGGAATCGGCTCAGGTTCTGGAATCTGCACAGGTGTGGAGAGAGAAGCTGAGGTTCTGGAATATGCACAGGTTGAGGATAGAGTAAGCTCAGGTTGTGGAATCTGCACAGGCCAGGTCTCTGGATGCGTCCTCGTTTCTTGGAGGGGTGCGTCTCCTCCCCAGATCGCTTTCAGTCCAAGCACTGGGGTCGAAGGCGGTAGCTTGTATGCGGTTTTGATCCAACGTTTTTTTCTTCGAAAATCTCCCAGGTGAAATCCCTTCTGAAGGAGCTGAGGGAGCAGGGATTCGGGGATCAGGTCCAGACCAAAAAACGGTTTTTTTGAACCGTCAACAGCAAATAGTGGGTTCCCGCCGGGATTGGATAGGCCGTGTGCGGCTCCAAGATGGTCCGATGGTAGAGCATTTGGACGTAGGCTCGAAACTCTTCTCGTTCACGTTGGGTCGGGCTCGACACTGCAGACTGGAAGGGGGGCAGTTCGTAGAGCAGCAGGTGCACGTGGCGTCGTTTGAATGAAATGCACTTCTCAGGGGTTCACCGTTCTCAACCCAAAGGTAAAGTCTTTTTTCACAAAAAACATGTTGCCATAGATGTAGACTATCCTCTTGTCGGTATTTTTTGAGCAGCCGATCAGGATTTTTCAAGAGGCTTTTGGACACTATTTCCCACAGGATCGCGTTGGGTCGAAATTCGTTGACGTTGCTTGGCTTCCAGCACAGCCCGCTTGAAATTGTCCATCAACGTCTTTTGGTGGTACCACGGACCTTGACGAAATAAGGTAAACACGCGTTTGGCGTGAGGCTCCTGGTAGAGGATTCCGCTCGCACCTGGCCCTGTTGAGCGGCATATTCCAACGCATCGGGTTTCTCGGGCAGCTTCACGGGCACCACGGTGGAGGAGAGGTGCTCGGGGAAGGCATCCATGCTGCGACTGACGAGCAGCGTCGACCCACGTCCTCCTTTTATAGACGTGTAAGGCCGGATGCGAGTGAAAAAATGGGGTTGAGAGGTTGGTGGAGAATGGCACACATGCCTTGCACGGCAATCCAACGATGACATTGCGTCTGGTGGCAAAAGGGGCATTCTCCCCGTGGATGGGATTTCAAGAGCATGACGGGGTGTGCGTTTGAAAGGACTGAAAGCGCTCCTATTTGCTTGAATGTCTTTAAATTCTTGCTTGGAACGTGAGTCGGTCACACAGAGGTTGCCGACATTGAGATAAGGCAAAGAGTTGAACACTTCATGCGCCCCGACGCGATCCGAAGCATACGAGACGACCCCGTTGGTGAGCGTGAAACCATGGTCTAAGAGACATAACATGGCAAGACCGTGCGTATGGAAAAAGACTTGAGCGTGGTGCTGGAGAAATCGATAAGCATAAGGAGGGCGTCGTCGAGGGTCTTGGGAGAGTTTAGTTTTGGGGGCTCATGAGAAGACTCAGGGTGTGAAGGTGAAGCCATAGAGAGCAAAGGGGACCCAGGGGTGGATAACAGGCTCAACGCATCGTCCATGTCGGTCATGTTGAAAAAGAGAAGCTGCAAATTATTTGCTCTGAAATGTAATCTGCAAAGTGTTTGCTCTTAAACATTCTCTCTATAAAAAATTTTTTTTTTTTTAAAGATAAATTTATTTCTTGTCTAGATAGAGTTGTTCTCTTCGAGTGCTGCGTGTATTACAACTCTGTGTTCTTTAAAAGTTTAAAAAGCTTTCTACCACCCCCTCATTTCATTTTACTCGTCTAGTGTAGGGTGCTTTGAAATTTTGTTTCTTTTCAATCTATCGTGTCCGACCATGTCTGTTGTTTCGGATGCATGCTATTGTGAACAAGATTGTTTAGTGTGTTCTCGGGGAGAAGAGCCCCCTCATGATTGTGTGATTCACGTTTTATTGGAATCGATGGTGTTTCAAGAACGAGTGATGCACGTTGAACCCACCGAAGCACGATTGAAACAAATTTTAGAGATTGGACAACACTATTTACCCCGGGCCATGCATTGGACGGACGAAAATAGTAAACGTTGGCAAAGGATGTAGGACGTGATCCAGAGTGGGTTTCCCAAACCCTCTGTCGGAAGCAAATAAAGTTTAAAAGATTTGTCAGACGCAAACAAAGTTTGAAATATCTGTCAGACTCAAATAAAATTTGAAATATCTTTCAGAAGCACATAAAATTTGAAATATCTTTCAGAAGCAAAAATAAAGTTTAAAACATCTATCAGATGCAAATAAAGGTTACAACCAATCTCTCTAAAAAAAAAAAATTTTTTTTTTAAGAAAGATTTGGTGAGTGTTTAAAAAGGTTGAGTCTTCCACTAGAGCTTTCATTTGGTTTGCTCTGTTGTCAACATTTCTTATTCTCTTCATGATGACCTCGTTCGATTCTCTCCTGGGTGAATTGGAAAAAAACATTCTCCCAGGTTGGCGAGGCAACGTCTCACGCTGGTCGTCTTATAGACGACGCTTGCAAAGTTTAGCGGGTATTGTGAAATTTCAACAAATCGCGACCCACTTTCCCGTTCCCGTCCAGGTGGTCTTGAGCGAGCATGGATTCCATCTTTCCGATTGTGTCTATAGTGCAGATGAATGCACGAAAGGACACGACACTTGCCATTGTTTTAATGTCTTTGACGCCCCCGAGCACTATTTTATCGTGAAACGCTTCAATCATGTCGTCGTACGGGATGGGTCTTTACACTCCCTCGAATGTTTGACACGAGCTCACTGTCAATGTATGAGACAGGGCCCTGTGGATCCACTCCCTACTCTTTCTGCCATCTTGAAAGGTGCCTCTGCTTGGCTTCCGGCGGGGAGGGCTTCCCGGAGATGATGCAATCCATTTTGAAAGAACGGACATGACCCTCACAGGATCTTCCTCCTGTCTAGCCAATCCAAAAGCACTTCCTGCGTGTCGCTCTTCTCTCAAAAGCATGATTCGGACGCCTTTTTGCCTCATACGGGACAATGGAGTCTGACAAAGCCTTTCAAGTCTACCTGGCCAAATACCACGAGGAACATTTGGCCGAGTACATTACTTTTATGATGCAGTTTCGAGCCCAGTTACAGACTCTCACTCCGTCCGACGTCATTGCTCTTTCCCCCGTGGACCTGGGAGACCTTTTACGGAAAATGTTTCCCCATCCCGAGCCCCACGACGACCTGCCCACCTTCGAATGTCTCACCTCTTCTGAACCTTCCGAACTTTACAGTGATTACCTCGAACAGCAGGCGGCCCAAGGCAAGGGGGCCTTTCTGCAAGCTCTGTGGAAGGTCTTGGCCCTTCCCAAGTTATACCGATGGGTGTACAAGGCCTGGAGGCGACATGGACCTCAACCGTTAGCCCCTTGGATTCTCTTGGCTCAAGCCATCTTCGAAGGCTGTTATGCACTCAAATGGCCCGAAAGCGTCTTCCAAATACCCGAGACGTGTTCCACCTGTCTGAATCAGATGCATTGGCCAGAAAAGACACATTGTGGCCATGTATTTCACATGCGTTGCTTACTGCAACACTGGAGGTGAGGAATACCTGTCCTCTCTGCAGGGTGCCCAACCCCATACGAGCAGCCTCGTAGAGGAGGGGGACAGGGATTCCCCAGAAAAATGGGAGATGGATGACTGGAAAGGAGCATAGCTCGGGACCAGTCATTCATCTCTCAGTTTTTTGGGCTACTCTCAGAGTCAAGGTTGGAAACGACCCGAAAAAAAAAAATTCTGACACAATTTTTAGAACATTGTGCAAGATGTAAGACCAATAAAGTGTGAAAGAATTAAAAACAAATCATAGTGACATTCCATATATTATACTAATTTATTGTTTGGAACAGCCATGGGAGAATGTTTGCTGGAAAGGAGCAT
Organism: Trichonephila clavata; assembly: GCA_019973975.1. Classification (NCBI taxonomy): domain Eukaryota; kingdom Metazoa; phylum Arthropoda; class Arachnida; order Araneae; family Nephilidae; genus Trichonephila; species Trichonephila clavata. The sequence goes on from BMAO01039689.1 coordinate 6,053, forward strand.
AGCTCGAGACCAGGAATCATTCTTCCATTTGGGGGGTTTGGAAACGACAAGAAAAAATAAACTCTGACACATTGATTCAGACTGTGGCTGGAACATTGTGTGTAAGATTCACAATGGAAGGTTGACACATTTTTTGAGACTGTGCCTGCAACATTGTGTAAGATTCACAATGGAAGGCTAATAAAATAAAATATCGCAGAAGCCAAAAAAAGAATGTGAGGCAAGTTTAAAATATCTTTCAGAAGCAAATAATATTGACAACCAATCTCTCTAAAAAAAAATTTTTTTTAATTTTTTTTTAGAGAAGTTTACATGATTTAGTTTCAAAGGTTTGCTAGTGAACTCGAAAGTTGAGAGATGGCTGAACGAGGTCGAACCAACCTTTTTACACTATTGTTTTTCCAACGCCCTGTATTGGAAGAGATTCTGTCCACTCTTTTTCTTTGCAACAAATCTTTCAATATTTTACTTTCAACTGACATGTTTTGTACTTTAGCGTTCAACTCATTTTCTTTTGTTTTCACCACGTCAAGTTTCTTTTTCAACACGTCTTTTTCCCTTTGAATCAAATCTCTTTCCCTTTCCATGAGGTCGTTTCTCGCTTTCATCTGGTTGAGCTTTTGGTCGTTCTTCGCTTACATTTCATCCATCTTTGACCTTAATATCAGCTTGTGGTCCATGGCACATGCTTGTTTTGTTTTCTTGACTTCATTCATCATATTTTGTTGTTTACGAGACAACACATACACTTCGTCTCTCATGCGTTGAAAGGAATACTCGGCTCCCTGGTGTCCCTCCTTGACATACACTATTTTATTATTGTATAGATTCAAATGTAGAGGTGTGCATTCCTCCGTTTCCTCGTAGCGCGGATACAAGCGAATCACGCAATTTAAAAATTTCCAGCCCGTCACATGGATCGGTACCCCCCATTTTACATTACGCCATGGGTCCCGTACACGCTTGGCAGCCTTTTCCCAACTGGATACATTTTTATTTCGAAGTTGCTCCCACTGTAATTTTTCTATCCCCCCTGGAAAGAGGGTACAGAGAAACGCAATACTATGCGGGTGCAAAGGTCGATTGATGTGAAAATGAGACGCATGGACTGGATCGCTTAAATTGTCAGGAATCTCACCCTTGTCACACGACGATTTGGGTTGACTCACGTAGACGATGGTTCGCACCAGATGAAAGGCATTTTTAATCTTGACGCATTTTTTGGCATGACCGCTCTTGGGAAATTCATACCGAACTTTTCTTTTCCAGACGTCTTCAAACGCACTCTCTTGTTCACACGCTAGAATCATGTGTCGATGCTGTATTTTACCCTTCTCCTTTTGCAATCCATCGCACAAACACCAAAAGGGTAAAAGGACACATTGATCCTGAATCTTTTCCATTTACCGGCGAAACGTATCAAACACATCTTGTTTGACCATCAAGTGAAACCACACCCAATCTTGCCTCACATAACTTTGAACCATGCCCCACACATCTTTTCCTATCCCCTCTTCCCACATGTCGGGTTTTTCCAGCAACGCATCATAAAACCCTACATATTCGCTCAATCTATCCTTGGTACAACCCCGCATGTCCCGCGGCCTGGGTTGAAATTGTCTACAGCCACACACTTCCCTCTCCTCTTCTCTCTTCTCCTCTTCCACCTTGACCTCTTCCACCTTGGCCTCGTCTACGAACCGTTGCAAGCACGACGTGAGATGATTAATGTTTTCAGGACGATTCTTTTGTCCATGAGGCCAATGTTTCTTTCCAAAACAAAACAGGCATTGCTTCCGACCGTCCACCTTATGTGTTTCGGACGCATGTGTATTATAAAAGGGACGCACGGTCATGGGCTCCAGACATTCGGGACACTCTATCCGCGTACCAGAGCATCTATCGAGATGTCTGTAAAATGAAGTAGAGGACTTGTACATGATCCCGCAAAGACGCTTGTGTCCTCAGCAAGCCTATTTATCGTGGATCTTTGGGTCCCCCCCGTTGGAATGAACTCCCCCGTTGGATTCCTTGGATAGCCCTCCCATGGCTTCCCTCTGCTTCGGTCTTCCCTTTCCATGCCTTTTTCCCTGTTGAACACAGGCCCTGTTCTTTGCTCTCCTCGAGATTTTTTACCTGAAAATGAATAACATTTAACCCTTTCCAGGCCTCTTTACCTGTTTGAAATAGGCCCATCGGCGTGACTAATACTATAAAGAACCTTTTGTGTTCTAGTTCATGACGTCTTGAATGGATGTGAGTATCATGAAAATGAATGGAGGGAAAGGATAGGATGCAAAAAACAGTGGGACAGGAGTAAAAAAATAAATTCCAATATAAGAAGGAACCTTCTGTGGACGACTGCAGGAGGTCATGAATGGATGGGAGTGAGTTTCAGGAGGAAACATGAAAATGAATGGAATGAAAAGACAAGATGCAAAAAAAAATCTACTGGCTCGTCTCTTTCATGTGACGTGTTGCAAAAGCTGATCGGCTGAAAAAGGGTTGAAATATTTTTCAGAAGCAAATAAAGTTTACAACCAATCTCTCTAAAAATTTTTTTTTTTTTTTTTTCTACAGAGTGAGGAAAATTTTCAGAGCTGAGAATAGTTTGAGTTTGAATCGTAAGTTGTTCTTCAAGTGCTACGTGTATTACAATTGTCATTTTAATTTTCAGTTGTCCTGTTCTGTAGACCCTCCTATGGGGGATCGTCCTCCACCCTGAATAGTTTTGTATTCTACTCGTGCCCTCCAACCTTTTGATAGCTCACCCTCCCTTATCGGCTCCATTACAGTCGAGTTCTTTTCGATTCAAACCGTGTTGGTTTCCAGGCTCTCCTCCTATGGGGGGTCTACTCAATGGTTGTACACGGTTCGACAGGACTCGTAGCCCACGTCCTACAATGCGCGACACAAATTCATAGGTGCCCTAGGAGCCCCATCATGTGCCTTTGAAGTTTATTATTGTTCATTCATTACAGACCCTCCTATGGGGGGTAGGGTAAAATCAATGGGAGGGTTGCCATCTCCTAGCTCGTCTCTTTCCTTTGACACGTTGTAAACGTTTATCGGCTCCCTAGAAGCCGAGATAGGTTCAAGACAAAAGTACACCTGTTTTTGATCCCTAGAGACCCTCCAAAGGGGGGGGGTAGAATCCTGTAAGGGGTCTCATTCGAAAGAGCCTTTTATTCCAAACAAATGGATAGGTGACACGACGACCTGAGGGGTGCTGGGGCTGAGCAAGGTCAATTTCAAGTGTGAAAACGTTTTGAAGCCTAGGATCGAAACCCGGTACCCAACGTCTCTATCCATGACATCCAACGATAGTCCGTCAAGGGCTATCCAACAATATAAATAGTTTGAAAATCGGACGGATAGGTGAGGAGCAAATCTAAAAGAGGCCACAGGGCTTTTTGGAGCCTAGTGCCTGAACCAGGGGGTCTAGGTCCCAACCGATGGATGCGTTGTAAAGCACAAACGATTCCGAATCTTTGGACGGGTCACACGTCTCTGAGGACTCCATAGGAGCCGAGATATCGCAACTTCCGGTTCACCAGGGGGGTCCCCATGACCCCCCAGGGAAAAAGTCTGGACCCGATCCGACCGTAATTTACCGAGATAGAAGGTTTGAACTGGATTCCATAGCATTCTAATGGGAAAAACTTCCATACTACTAGTATAATGCTGCGAAAAATTACGTTCAACAAAATGCTACTGCGCATGCGCCTTTAAAACTCTACTGCGCATGCACGATGTGACGTCACTTGAATATCGGATATAAATGCTCGACGACTTGTGAGTCAAGCTCAGTCGACTCGCTGCTCTGAAAATTTTTCTCTCTCGGACATTGGGTACCGGGTTTGGATCCTAGGCTCCAAAACGTATCGACACTAAAAAGGGACCTTGCTCAGGCCCAACGCCCCTAAGGTAGTCGAGTAACCTATCCATCTGTTTGGAATGTCAAGCTCTTTCGAATGATACCCCTTACAAGACCCTACCACCCATAGGAGGGTCTCTAGGGTTAAATAACGGGTGTAACATTGTCTTGAACCTATCTCGGCTTCTATGGAGCTGATAAGCTTTTGCAACATGTCAAATGAAAGAGACGAGCCAGTAGATGGCAACACTCTACAAGCTTTTGCCTTACCCCCCATAGGAGGGTCTGCAATGAGTAAAAAAAAACAAAATTCAGAGGCAAATTGCGGGGCTTCTATGGCACCTACAAACTTGTGTGGCGCATTGTATGACGTGGGCTTCAAGCCCTGTCAAATCATGTACAACTCTTGGGTATACCCCCCATAGGAGGGTCTCGAGAGCCTGGAAAAGAACACAGTTTTAATCGAAAATAACTCGACTCCTATGGAGCTGATAAGGGATTGTGACCCATTAAATGGTTTGAGTGCACGAGTAGATGACAAAACTACTCATGGTGTAAGCCGATCCCCCATAGAAGCCGAGATAGGTTCAAGACAATGTTACTCCCGTTTTTTAACCCTAGAGACCCTCCTATGGGGGGTAGGGTCTTGTAAGGGGTATCATTCGAAAGAGCTTGACATTCCAAACAGATGGATAGGTTACTCGACTACCTTAGGGGCGTTGGGGCTGAACAAGGTCCCTTTTTAGTGTCGATACGTTTTGGAGCCTAGGATCCAAACCACGTACCCAATGTCCATATCCATAGCATCACACGATAGGTCAACTTATGTTCTATTCAACAACGTAAACAATTTGGTAATCAGACCTTTAGATGAGGAGAAAATCCAAAACAGGTCACAGGGCCGTTTTTAGCCTAGTGCCTCAACCAGGGGGTCTAGGTCCAAACGGATGGATGTTTTTTAAACTGCAAACGATTCTGAATCTTTTGAGGGGTCACACGTCTATAAAGGCCCCACAGGAGTCGAGATATCGCAACTTCCGGTTCACCAGGAGGGTCCCAATGACCCCCCAAGGAAAAAGTCTGGACCCGATCCGACCGTAATTTACCGAGATAGAAGGTTTGAACTGGATTCCATAGCATTTTAATGTGAAAAAGTTCAATAGTAGTATCATGCTGCGAAAAATTACAAGTCCAACAAAATGCTACTGCGTATGCGCCTTTAAAACTCTACTGCGCATGCACGATGTGATGCCACTCTTGAATGTTGGGTATAAAATGGACGACAACTTGGGGAGTCAAACTCAAACTATTCTCTGCTCTGAAAAGTTTTCTCACTCTGTAAAAAAAAAATTTAATTTTTTTTTTTTTTTTTTTTTTTTTTTTTTTTACAGAGTGAGCAAAATTTTTCAGAGAGAGAAAAATTTTCAGAGCAGCGAGTCGACTGAGCTTGACTCACAAGTCGTCGAGCATTTATATCCGATATTCAAGTGATGTCACATCGTGCATACGCAGTAGCGTTTTAAAGGCGCATGCGCAGTAGCATTTTGTTGAACGTAATTTTTCGCAGCATTATACTAGTAGTATGGAAGTTTTTCCCATTAGAATGCTATGGAATCCAGTTCAAACCTTCTATCTCGGTAAATTACGGTCGGATCGGGTCCAGACTTTTTCCCTGGGGGGTCATGGGGACCTCCCTGGTGAACCGGAAGTTGCGATATCTCGGCTCCTATGGAGTCCTCAGAGACGTGTGACCCGTCCAAAGATTCAGAATCGTTTGTGCTTTACAACGCATCCATAGGTTGGGACCTAGACCCCCTGGTTCAGGCACTAGGCTCCAAAAAGCCCTGTGGCCTCTTTTAGATTTGCTCCTCACCTATCCGTCCGATTTTCAAACTATTTATATTGTTGGATAGCCCTTGACGGACTATCGTTGGATGTCATGGATAGAGACGTTGGGTACCGGGTTTCGATCCTAGGCTTCAAAACGTTTTCACACTTGAAATTGACCTTGCTCAGCCCCAGCACCCCTCAGGTCGTCGTGTCACCTATCCATTTGTTTGGAATAAAAGGCTCTTTCGAATGAGACCCCTTACAGGATTCTACCCCCCCCCCCTTTGGAGGGTCTCTAGGGATCAAAAACAGGTGTACTTTTGTCTTGAACCTATCTCGGCTTCTAGGGAGCCGATAAACGTTTACAACGTGTCAAAGGAAAGAGACGAGCTAGGAGATGGCAACCCTCCCATTGATTTTACCCTACCCCCCATAGGAGGGTCTGTAATGAATGAACAATAATAAATTTCAAAGGCACATGATGGGGCTCCTAGGGCACCTATGAATTTGTTTCGCGCATTGTAGGACGTAGGCTACGAGTCCTGTCGAACCGTGTACAACCATTGAGTAGACCCCCCATAGGAGGAGAGCCTGGAAACCAACAGGGTTTGAATCGAAAGAACTCGACTGTAATGGAGCCTATAAGGGAGGGTGAGCTATCAAAGGGTTGGAGGGCACGAGTAGAATACAAAACTATTCAGGGTGGAGGACGATCCCCCATAGGAGGGTCTACAGAACAGGACAACTGAAAATTAAAATGACAATTGTAATACACGTAGCACTTGAAGAACAACTTACGAGTCAAACTCAAACTATTCTCAGCTCTGAAAATTTTCCTCACTCTGTAAAAAAAAAAAAAAAAAAAAAAAATTTTTTTTTTAGAGATTGGTTGTAAACTTTATTTGCTTCTGAAAAATATTTCAACCCTTTTTCTGCCGATCAGCTTTTGCAACATGTCACATGAAAGAGACGAGCCAGTAGATTTTTTTTTGCATCCTGTCTTTTCATTCCATTTATTTTCATGTTTCCTCCTGACACTCACTCCCATCCATTCATGACCTCCTGCAGTCGTCCACAGAAGGTTCCTTCTTATATTGGAAATTATTTTTTTACTCCTTTCCCACTGTTTTTTGCATCGTATCCTTTCCCTTCATTCATTTTCATGATACTCACATCCATTCATGACGTCATGAACTAGAACACAAAAGGTTCTTTATAGTATTAGTCACGCCGATGGGCCTGTTTCAAACAGGTAAAGAGGCCTGTAAAGGGTTAAATGTTATTCATTTTCATTTAAAAAATCTCGAGGAGAGCAAAGAACAGGGCCTGTGTTTCAACAGGGGAAAAGGCATGGAAAGGGAAGACCGAAGCAGGGAAGCCATGGGAGGGCTATCCAAGGAATCCAACGGGGGAGTTCATTCCAACGGGGGGGGGACCCAAAGATCCACGATAAATAGGCTTGCTGAGGACACAAGCGTCTTTGCGGGATCATGTACAAGTCCTCTACTTCATTTTACAGACATCTCGATAGATGCTCTGGTACGCGGATAGAGTGTCCCGAATGTCTGGAGCCCATGACCGTGCGTCCCTTTTATAATACACATGCGTCCGAAACACATAAGGTGGACGGTCGGAAGCAATGCCTGTTTTGTTTTGGAAAGAAACATTGGCCTCATGGACAAAAGAATCGTCCTGAAAACATTAATCATCTCACGTCGTGCTTGCAACGGTTCGTAGACGAGGCCAAGGTGGAAGAGGTCAAGGTGGAAGAGGAGAAGAGAGAAGAGGAGAGGGAAGTGTGTGGCTGTAGACAATTTCAACCCAGGCCGCGGGACATGCGGGGTTGTACCAAGGATAGATTGAGCGAATATGTAGGGTTTTATGATGCGTTGCTGGAAAAACCCGACATGTGGAAGAGGGGATAGGAAAAGATGTGTGGGGCATGGTTCAAAGTTATGTGAGGCAAGATTGGGTGTGGTTTCACTTGATGGTCAAACAAGATGTGTTTGATACGTTTCGCCGGTAAATGGAAAAGATTCAGGATCAATGTGTCCTTTTACCCTTTTGGTGTTTGTGCGATGGATTGCAAAAGGAGAAGGGTAAAATACAGCATCGACACATGATTCTAGCGTGTGAACAAGAGAGTGCGTTTGAAGACGTCTGGAAAAGAAAAGTTCGGTATGAATTTCCCAAGAGCGGTCATGCCAAAAAATGCGTCAAGATTAAAAATGCCTTTCATCTGGTGCGAACCATCGTCTACGTGAGTCAACCCAAATCGTCGTGTGACAAGGGTGAGATTCCTGACAATTTAAGCGATCCAGTCCATGCGTCTCATTTTCACATCAATCGACCTTTGCACCCGCATAGTATTGCGTTTCTCTGTACCCTCTTTCCAGGGGGGATAGAAAAATTACAGTGGGAGCAACTTCGAAATAAAAATGTATCCAGTTGGGAAAAGGCTGCCAAGCGTGTACGGGACCCATGGCGTAATGTAAAATGGGGGGTACCGATCCATGTGACGGGCTGGAAATTTTTAAATTGCGTGATTCGCTTGTATCCGCGCTACGAGGAAACGGAGGAATGCACACCTCTACATTTGAATCTATACAATAATAAAATAGTGTATGTCAAGGAGGGACACCAGGGAGCCGAGTATTCCTTTCAACGCATGAGAGACGAAGTGTATGTGTTGTCTCGTAAACAACAAAATATGATGAATGAAGTCAAGAAAACAAAACAAGCATGTGCCATGGACCACAAGCTGTTATTAAGGTCAAAGATGGATGAAATGCAAGCGAAAAACGACCAAAAGCTCAACGAGATGAAAGCGAGAAACGACCTCATGGAAAGGGAAAGAGATTCGATTCAAAGGGAAAAAGACGTGTTGAAAAAGGAACTTGACGTGGTGAAAACAAAAGAAAATGAGTTGAACGCTAAAGTACAAAACATGTCAGTTGAAAATAAAATATTGAAAGATTTGTTGCAAAGAAAAAGAGTGGACAGAATCTCTTCCAATACATGGCGCTGGAAAAACAATAGTGTAAAAAGGTTGGTTCGACCTCGTTCAGCCATCTCTCAACTTTCGAGTTCACTAGCAAACCTTTGAAACTAAGTCATGTAAACTTCTCTAAAAAAAATTTAAAAAAAATTTTTTTAGAGAGATTGGTTGTCAATATTATTTGCTTCTGAAAGATATTTTAAACTTGCCTCACATTCTTTTTTTGGCTTCTGCGATATTTTATTTTATTAGCCTTCCATTGTGAATCTTACACAATGTTGCAGGCACAGTCTCAAAAAATGTGTCAACCTTCCATTGTGAATCTTACACACAATGTTCCAGCCACAGTCTGAATCAATGTGTCAGAGTTTATTTTTTCTTGTCGTTTCCAAACCCCCCAAATGGAAGAATGATTCCTGGTCCCGAGCTATGCTCCTTTCCAGCAAACATTCTCCCATGGCTGTTCCAAACCATAAATTAGTATAATATATGGAATGTCACTATGATTTGTTTTTCATCTTTCACACTTTATTGGTCTTACATCTTGCACAATGTTCTAAAAATTGTGTCAGAATTTTTTTTTTCGGGTCGTTTCCAACCTTGACTCTGAGAGTAGCCCAAAAAACTGAGAGATGAATGACTGGTCCCGAGCTATGCTCCTTTCCAGTCATCCATCTCCCATTTTTCTGGGGAATCCCTGTCCCCCTCCTCTACGAGGCTGCTCGTATGTGGTTGGGCGCCCTGCAGAGAGGACTGGTATTCCTCACCTCCAGGTGTTGCAGTAAGCAACGCATGTGAAATACATGGCCACAATGCGTCTTTTCTGGCCAATGCATCGGACTCAGACAGATGGAACACGTCTCGGGTATTTGGAAGACGCTTTCGGGCCATTTGAGTGCAAAACAGCCATCCAAGAGGGCTTGAGCCAAGAGAATCCAAGGGGCCAACGGTTGAGGTCCATGTCGCCTCCAGGCCTTGTATACCAATCGGTATGACTTGGGAAGGGCCAAGACCTTCCACAGAGCTTGCAGAAAGGCCCCCTTGCCTTGGGCCGCCTGCTGTTCGAGGTAATCACTGTAAAGTTCGGAAGGTTCAGAAGAGGTGAGACATTCGAAGGTGGGCAGGTCGTCGTGGGGCTCGGGATGGGGAAACATTTTCCGTAAAAGGTCTCCCAGGTCCACGGGGGAAAGAGCAAGGACGTCGGACGGAGTGAGAGTCTGTAACTGGGCTCGAAACTGCATCATAAAAGTAATGTACTCGGCCAAATGGGCCTCGTGGTATTCGGCCAGGTAGACTTGAAAGGCTTTGTCAGACTCCATTGTCCCGTATGAGGCAAAAATTCGTCCGAATCGTGCTTTTGAGAGAAGAGCGACACGCAGGAAGTGCTTTTGGATTGGCTAGACAGGAGGAAGACCCTGTGAGGATCATGTCCGTTCTTTCAAAATGGATTGCATCATCTCCGGGAAGCCCTCCCCGCCGGAAGCCAAGCAGGGGCACCTTTCAAGGTGGCAGAAAGAGTAGGGAGTGGATCCACAGGGCCCTGTCTCCAACATTGACAGTGAGCTCGTGTCAAACATTCGAGGGAGTGTAAAGACCCAGCCCGTACGACGACATGATTGAACGTTTCACGATAAAATAGTGTTCGGGGGCGTCAAAGACATTAAAACAATGGCAAGTGTCGGGTCCTTCCGTGCAGGCATCTACACTATAGACACAATCGGAAAGATGAAATCCATGCTCGCTCAAGACCACCTGGACGGGAATGGGAAAGTGGGTCGCGAGTTGTTGAAATTTCACAATACCCGCTAAACGTTGCAAGCGTCGTCTATAAGACGACCAGCGTGAGACGTTGTCTCGCAAACCTGGGAGAATGCTTTTTTCCAATTCACCCAGGAGAGAATTGAACGAGGTCATCAAGAAGAGAATAAGAAATGTTGACAACAGAGCAAAACCAAAAGAAAGCTCGAGTGGAAGGCTCAAACTTTTTAAACACTCTCCAATCTTTCTAAAAAAAAAATTTTTTTTTGTTAACTTTATTTGCATCTGACAGATGTTTTAAACTTTATTTTTGCTTCTGAAAGATATTTCAAATTTTATGTGCGTCTGACAAATATTTCAAACTTTGCTTCTGAAAGATATTTCAAACTTTGCTTCTGAAAGATATTTCAAACTTTGCTTCTGAAAGATATTTCAAACTTTGCTTCTGAAAGATATTTCAAACTTTGCTTCTGAAAGATATTTCAAACTTTGTTTGCGTCTGACAGATATTTCAAACTTTGTTTGCGTCTGACAGATATTTCAAACTTTGTTTGCGTCTGACAAATCTTTCAAACTTTATTTGCTTCCGACAGATGGGAGGAGGGTTTTGGAAACCCACTCTGGATCACGTCATACATCCTTTGCCAACGTTTACTATTTTCGTCCGTCCAATGCATGGCCCGTTGTAAATAGTGTTGTCCAATCTCTAAAATTTGTTTCAATCGTGCTTCGGTGGGTTCAACGTGTATCACTCGTTCTTGAAACACCATCGATTCCAATAAAACGTGAATCACACAATCATGAGGGGGCTCTTCTCCCCGAGAACACACTAAACAATCTTGTTCACAATAGCATGCATCCGAAACAACAGACATGGTCGGACACGATAGATTGAAAAGAAACAAAATTTCAAAGCACCCTACACTAGACGAGTAAATGAAATGAGGGGGTGGTAGAAAGCTTTTAAACTTTTAAAGAGCACGGAGTTGTAATACACGCAGCACTCGAAGAGAACAACTCTATCTAGACAAAAAATAAATTTATCTTTAAAAAAAAAAATTTTTTTTTTTAGAGAGAATGTTTAAGAGCAAACACTTTGCAGATTACATTTCAGAGCAAATAATTTGCAGCATCTCTTTTTCAACATGACCGACACGGACGATGTGTTGAGCCTGTTATCCACCCCTGGTTCCCCTTTGCCCTCTATGGCTTCTCCTTCACACCCTAAGTCTTCTCATGAGCCCCCAAAACTAAACTCTCCCCAAGACCCTAGACGACGACGTCGTTTCTCCTCATCTCGACGACGCCCTCCTTATGCTTATCGATTTCCCCAGCACCACGCTCAAGTCTTTTTCCATACGCGCGGTCTGGCCGTGTTATGTCTCCGAGACCATAGTTTCACGCTCACCAACGGGGTCGTCTCGTATGCTTTGGATCGCGTCGGGGTGCATGAAGTGTTCAACTCTTTGCATTATCTCAATGTCGGCAACCTCTGTGTGACCGACTCACGCTCCATGCAAGAATTTAAAGAAATTCAAGCAAAATGGAGCGCTTTCTGTCCTTTCAAACGCACACCCGTCATGCTCTTGAAATCCCATCCACGGGGAGAATGCCCCTTTTGCCACCAGACGCAATGTCATCGTTGGATTGCCGTGCAAGGCATGTGTGCCATTCTCCACCAACCTCTCAACCCCATTTTTCACTCGCATCCGGCGTGACACGTCTATAAAAGGAGGTCGCAGGTCGACGCTTCTCGTCAGTCGCAGCATGGATGCCTTCCCCGAGCACCTCTCCTCCACCTAGGTGCCCGTGACGCTGCCCGAGAAACCCGATGCTTTGGAATATGCCGCTCAACAGGGCCAGGTGCGAGCGGGAATCCTCTACCAGGAGCCTCACGCCAAACGCGTGTTTACCTTATTTCGTCAAGGTCTGTGGTACCACCAAAAGACGTTAATGGACAATTTCAAGCGGGCCGTGCTGGAAACCAAGCACGTCAACGAATTTCGACCCAACGCGATCCTGTGGGAAATAGTGTCCAAAAGCCTCTTGAAAAATCCTGATCGGCTGCTCAAAAATACCGACAAGAGGATGGTCTACATCTATGGCAACATGTTTTTTGTGAAAAAAGACTTTACCTTTGGGTTGAGAACGGTGCACCCCGGAGAAGTGCATTTCATTCAAACGACGCACGTGCCCCTGCTGCTCTACGAACTGCCCCCTTCCAGTCTCCAGTGTCGAGCACGACCCAACGTGAAAGAGAAGAGTTTCGAGCCCTACGACCAAATGCTCTACCATCGGACCATCTTGGAGCCGCACACGGCCTATCCGATCCCGGCGGGAACCCACTATTTGCTGTTGACGGTTCAAAAAACCGTTTTTGGTCTGGACCTGATCCCCGAATCCCTGCTCCCTCAGCTCCTGCAGAAGGGATTTCACCTGGGAGATTTTCGAAGAAAAAAAACGTTGGATCAAACCGCATACAAACTACCGCCTCCGACCCCAGTGCTTGGACTGAAGCGATCTGGGGAGGAGACGCACCCCTCCAAGAAACGAAGACGCATCCAGAGACCTGGGCCTGTGCAGATTCCACAACCTGAGCTACTCTACCCTCAGCCTGTGCAGATTCCACAATCTGAGCTACTCTATCCCCAGCCTGTGCAGATTCCACAACCTGAGCTACTCTATCCCCAATCTCTGCAGATTCCAGAACCTCAGCTTCTCTCCGCCACCTGTGCAGATTCCAGAACCTCAGCTGCTCTCTCCGCCACCTGTGCAGATTCCAGAACCTCAGCTTCTCTTTCCGCCACCTGTGTACATTCCAGAACCTCAGCTTCTCTCTCCGCCACCTGTGCAGATTCCAGAACCTGAGCCGATTCCAGAACCTGAGCCGATTCCAGAACCTGAGCCGATTGCAGAACCTGTGCAGATTCCACAACTTGAGCTCATCTCTCCAGACCCCGTGCCAGAGCCCGAAGCTGCTTGGCTCGACCAACTCCTAACGTCCTTCTCTGGACCCGAACCCTCGGTGCTCCACCTGGTGCCCTCGCTCTTTGATGAAAACAATGAACTCACCACCTTCCTGGAGACTTTTGAACACGATATGGCGATGGAGCCCCTGGACTTGTCAATGCCCAAACTCTCCCCTTGTATCCGACCCTCTGTTGGATTTAAAGGCATGCAACCTCTGAATCTGTCTTGTAGAGTATGATAATGATCAATAAAAAAATGATTATTTTTTAAAAAACACAAGTCTCCTTCTTTGTGTCCGAATGATACAACATTTATTGGAACCGTTGCAAACAAAAAGTATTATTTTTTAAAAAACAAGTCTCCTTCTTTGTGTCCGAATGATACAACATTTATTGGACCCGTTGCAAACAAAAAGTATTATTTTTTAAAAAAGCAAGTCTTTTTCTCTTTGTGTCAGAATGATCCAACATTTATTGGACCAGTGTCGACATCGCACGACGATCGTGTTTGGCAATTTGGGTCGCTGTCCCGATCGAGTCACGTATTATGAGCACGACTATCCTTACACCATCCTCTTTGAACCCAATTTCGGAGTGCACGTGCCTCGGTCGTTTGGAAAGACCGTGGTCGTGTTTACCAGTCATTTGGATTTGACGTGGGATCCAGGCGTCGAGTTGAGATTCTTTCAACTGGGTCGTCCCCCGTCTCGCCGAGTTTGGGAAGCCCATCAACCTCACAATAAGGAGGCCTATACGTTGAATCTCACAAACTGCACACGCCTAGCGGATGTGTACGTGAGACTATTAACGTGGTTGGATGATTGGGAAATGCATCGAGACGACCACCTTCCTTGGCGCCTGGTCATGCCCCCAGCTTGGAAACGGGCGTTGGAACCCCACGTGGAACGCTCGCATCGCAAGGCCCTGGAATATGGGATGCCAGTAGACGTCACGCTCCTCGAGCCTATATAACGCCAGCCTCTAGCCAGCAGAATCATTCCTTCTCAAATGCAACATGTCTCATCTAGCCTTTTTTTGTCATGCCAACGTGTTTCATCGGGGGGGGGGTAAGCCTGTCCCCATGGAAGTCTCCATTGCCAGCATTTCGGAGGATCCACAAGTCATGTGCATCACCGTGGATCATTCCAATTTGATCACCACCTCGAAAGATGACCAGGCCAATCGGTATATCAACGAACGTCTCCATCTCAAAAATCACCTGCCTGGATCCGTGCCCTTCGAATACCTCAGCTTTTGCGTCAGGGGTAAATTTGGTCAGCTGGCGCAAGGCAATCGAGGCCTCATCGTGGTCAAGGGAACCGACCAGCGCAAACTCTTTGAGCAGCTGGGGTTGTTTACCATCAGCTTGGAGACGCTGCCAAAGTTCCAGGATCTCCATGACCGTACGCTTCCCGATCACCTGCACGATGAGGTGCTCGAAAATTTTGACATTTCCGAGTGCACCATGGTCAAATCTTACCGGTTTGCGCGTTATCTACAGCATTTCAACAAGCTGCAGGCCGAATATCAGAAACAAATGGCTGATTTAGTGGAGTAAATGTGGAATATTGAACTGTACATATTGAACATTGAAATATTAAACTATACCTATTGAACTGAACCGAAAAAAGGGGGACCGAGTCGACACAAGAGTCGACTCGGTCCCCCTTTTTTTGGGTGAAGGAAGGTGCCAACGTTGGAGGGCCTCTCTTTGAAAACTTGTACTCATACGAAAGATACATTAGACACTAAACCATTGAAACTCACCTACCCCCTCCGTGACACGCCAAGATGGCAACGTCGTGAGATGGCTCGCCTCCAATGTTCTAACAACACACCTATTGGAATGATTCTCTGTCTTTTCTCGACATACCAACGTTGTAATGCCTACACTTCATAGGTCGCTGCTTCCCCCAGCTTGACTTGTCTCCCTTTCATTTACCCTCCCTGACCTACCTCCATTACATAGGTCGTTGCTTTCACCCAGCGTGACAAGTCTCCATTTCATTTGTGACTCACCCCCTCCATTTTCATCCTTCGTCTAGGATGAAACTTTTTTTTTTCTCGCGCCCCATCCAACATATTTTTTTTCCAGAGGAATTTGAAAATTTTTTTCGATAAACACACCATAGGGGACACGATTCTGACCAAAAGAGCCCTTTCCAAAAAGGTCGTTTTCCATTTTCAATCATTTTTTGAAAGGGTCACGGTGCTCGACTATTTTTTTGACCGACTGTATCTATGTGCGTCTATCTTCTCACGAACAGCACCACGCAGAAAGTCGCGGAAGGTACCAAAAGATCGGGAATTTTCCGGGGAAGCCGTATTGCCCATTTATATTCCGATGTTGTAATTAGTTTAAAAGATATTAATTAAAAGCCTTAAAACGTCTAATTGTTTTAACTCCTAGCGGTTGTTTACTTGGCGGAACTTCCGTTCCGATTCGGCCGAGCGGTGATCCGACGTTTTCGACCATCTTAAAATTGTCATCCAATTTTCGGTGTGGAAATCAGACAAAAAATAATTACAGAACCGGAAAGATCATTTATTTCGCCACGATACGGTATAATTTGTTTTGTAAAATAATGATATTTTCTATTTCTTTCGAATTTTTTAAAATAGTGTTAAAACTGATGCGTTTTTATGAAAATTATTTCTAAATCGTTGGGTATGAATTATTTTCCGTGTTATTAAATCGATATTCTACACTAATTAACTTCAAGCCTTTCTCTTTTAGATCCATTCATTTAAAAAATATAATTTCCAAAACTTTTTTTTTTAAAGAATTTTTAAAAAGTGGTCTGAATTTTTACTTCACATTGAATAACTTCGTCATTTATGAAGATAATCTCACATAAACCTTTTTTCCGTGTGTACAGTAATATTATCCGTAACATATACGAAGATTGAAAAAATTGCTTAAAAATTACGGATTTAAAAAAAAAATTGTGATTTTCGTAAACTTATGTTTTTCTGAGAAATAAATTAAAAAGTAGTAATTTGTACATTTTTTATTTCAAAGTACGTTATTTTTGCAAATAGTTGGTGATGTTTGAGAGCATTAACGTAAAAATTATGCCCTTAAAATGAAGGTAATGATTTTTAAAATAATTCAAAATACGCGATTTTGCATTTAGCCAAACATTGGCGTCGAAAATTAGCTTAGCGCCAAAGACTTTTGAAATGTTTCGCCGTCGACCGCATCTAACTCAAGGGTTCACTAAAAAAATTCTGCCTTAAACAAGGGGAAATCAGTAAATTTGGCGAGCAAAAAAAAAAAAAAAATGCGAGTGAAAATTTTTTTTTTGTCATCCGACGTTTTCGACCATTTTAAAATTGTCATCGAATTATCCGTGTTGAAATCAGACAAAAAATAATTACAGAATCGGAAAGATCATTTATTTCGCCACGATACGGTATAATGTTTTTTGTAAAATAATGATATTTTCTATTTCTTTCGAATTTTTTAAAATAGTGTTAAAACTGATGCGTTTTTATGAAAATTATTTCTAAATCGTTGGGTATGAATTACTTTTCGTGTTATTAAATCGATATTCTACACTAATTAACTTCAAGCCTTTCTCTTTTAGATCCATTCATTTAAAAAATAAAATTCCCAAAACTTTTTTTTTAAAGAATTTTTAAAAAGTAGTCCTAATTTTTACTTCATGCGGAGTGATATCGTGTAGCTCGGAGTTCGAATCAACGGATTTCGATTTTTTCATTTCTGCTAATTTTTCCTACGTAAATTAATTGTACTGATAGATACTTATTTTAACATGTGATCCTCTGTTATTTTTATGTACTTTTCATTTTTTTTTTTTTTTTTTTTTGCTTTGAAAAAGGTTTTTTTCTGATTTTTAATTATTTTTTTTTTGGAAATAGTCTGTTTAGTTTAGTTGTCAGTAGTTTTAGTCGATTTTCAAAGGAATTACTCAAACCTAACGTATTTATTTGTAGAGTATAATGCAAACTTTAAATTCATTTTGTATGTGTCTTTTTTAAAAGTTAAGCTGTTAAGTTTTAATTAGTATTTTTACTTTGTTTGATTGTTTCTATTTTAATTTTGTTGACGACACGAAGAAACAAGGGAAAATAAATGGTTCAAATAGAGTTTTTACAAAAAAATGTTGTTTTCCGTGAAGTTTAACTTTAAGCTTTTGTGATACGTTAGAGAGTAAGATGCCCTTGATTCTCAAATGCATTAAGTTGCCGAATCAACAATGGTTCATGGACCTTGTGGTGTGTTTTACCCCAAGTTTCTGTGTATTGTTGATGGATGGTACTGACTTTTTTGATTTTTTTTATCTAACACAGTTTCTGTGTATTGTTGACGGATGACGTGGTGCATAAAATAGATTTTTGGTGTTCATTGGAAAGCATTTTGGATATGATGAGAGTATTCTTCAGTTGGTTTTATAACACACATACATATCATATTAATAAAAATGTCACTTTTTCTTTATCAATGTTCTTTTAATTTCCGAAATTATAAATCATTAATATTTGCATGAAATTTTGTGGTTTGTTGAGCCCCAACTTTCCGTGTATCGTTGACAGTGTAATACATTATGAAAGCTATTTTAATTTCAAAATATTGGTTCCCTTGAAAATTTAAACATGTAGGCATTAATATTGTAAGATAAGTGTATACATAATCAACTATTAAAACAGTTTTTTATGTAAACACTTATTTTGCATTCTGTGGGGAGACACGTGAAACAGGGTCCTTGCCCCTCACTCTATTTTCTTAAAACTGCAATCAAAAAGTCAATTTCTTTTTTAAAGCGTCTGATGTGCTGATACCCTTAAAAATTTAAAAGTGTAGGCAATAATGCAAGATAAGTGTATACATAATCAACTATTAAAGCAGTTTTACATTAAAAAATGTAGACATTAATAATGCAAGATAAATGTATACATAATCAACTATTAAAACAGTTTTTTATGTAATCTATTTCTTAAATTGCAATCAAAAAGTCAATTTCTTTTTTAAAGTGTATGATGTGCTGGTACCCTTAAAAATTTAAAAATGTAGGCATTAATAATGCAAGATAAGTGTATATATAATCAACTATTAAAACAGTTTTTTATGTAAACACTTATTTTGCGTACTGTGGAGTGACACGTGGAACAGGGTCCTCGCCCCTCACTCTGGAAACTGTGCTTTAAATATAATGTTTAATGCGCAGGCTAATGGTTCCACACACATTAGTTTTTTTTAAAAAAAGGTAGTTTTTTTAAATGTTACAAAAATAAAACAAATGGATACTTTTATTATCAATTTCATTTGTCATGTGTTTTTTTTTAATGTAGTTTAAAATGTTAAATAAAAAGTCGTATTCAGTTAAACAAGCATAATTTCCATAGAAAGAATAATAGCAATGTTAATCAATTATATACTTCATTATTAATTACCAGCCTTATTTTCTATGCCTTATAATGATACTTCAAGCATTCTCTAAAGTTACAAAAGCAATTTTAATTTCAAAATATTTTTTTCTTTGTTTTCTGAACACAATATAGTTTTATAATATTTTTTTAATTTACATACCAATTATACCAATATTTTTTGATCTTAATAATGAACAAAACATAATTAACGAGTTTTTTTAATAAATTAGCTGCATATATATTATTTTAAAAAAACATAATAAACCTGAGAATGTTTCATTTTTTTTTTAAAAACAAGCATTATAAAAAAGAAATTTTTATGTCAATACCTACTTAGGTCAAAAAAAATTTTTTTTTGTTTTATAAAATATTGGTTCACTTGAAAATTTAAACATGTAGTCATTAATAATGTTAGATAAGTGTATACATAATCAACTATTAAAACAGTTTTTTTATGTAAACACTTATTTTGCATGCTGTGGAGTGACACGTGAAACAGGGTCCTTGCCCCTCACTCTATTTTCTTAAAACTGCAATCAAAAAGTCAATTTCTTTTTTAAAGTGTCTGATGTGCTGATACCCTTAAAAATTTAAAAATGTAGGCAATAATGCAAGATAAGTGTATACATAATCAACTATTAAAGCAGTTTTACATTAAAAAATGTAGGCATTAATGATGCAAGATAAATGCATACATAATCAACTATTAAAACATTTTTTTACGTAATCTATTTCTTAAATTGCAATCAAAAAGTCAATTTCTTTTTTAAAGTGTATGATGTGCTGGTACCCTTAAAAATTTAAAAATGTAGGCATTAATAATGCAAGATAAGTGTATACATAATCGACTATTAAAACAGTTTTTTATATAAACACTTATTTTGCGTACTGTGGAGTGACACGTGGAACAGGGTCCTCGCCCCTCACTCTGGAAACTGTGCTTTAAATATAATGTTTAATGCACAGGCTAATAATTCCACACACATTAGTTTTTTTTTAAAAAAAAGGTAGTTTTTTTTAAATGTTACAAAAATAAAACAAATGGATACTTTTATTATAAATTTCATTTGTCATGTTTTTTTTAAATGTAGTTTAAAATGTTAAATAAAAAGTCGTATTCAGTTAAATAAGCATAATTTCCATAGAAATAATAATAGCAATGTTAATCAATTATATACTTCATTATTGATTGCCAGTCTATTTCCTGAGCCTTACAATGATACTTCATGCATTCTCTAAAGTTACAAAAGCAATTTTAATTTTAAAGTATTTTTTCCTTTGTTTTACTGAACGTAATATCCTTTTGTAATACATTTTTTCCTTTACATACCTCTTCTTATAGAATATTTATTCAATATGAAAAATATTTTATACACATATGTACAATAATGAACAAAACATAATTAACCATGAAATAGCTGCAAACATGTTATATTTTGTTATTATATTGCTATTTTAAAACTGTGTCATGTGGTTCACAAGCTCACTCTTTTATATAATTATTGTAGTTTTTAGATTTTGATTTCATTCAGGAAATTTCATACCATTGAAATATTTTTATTTTTTTGAATATTAATAATAAACAAAACATAATTAACGAGTTTTTTTAATAAATTAGCTGCATATGTTATCTTAAAAAAACATAATAAACCTGATAATGTTTCATTTTTTTTTAAAACAAGCATTATAAAGAAGAAATTTTTATGTCAATACCTACTTAGGTCAAAATTTTTGTTTTTGTTTTAGTTACTTTTTTATTATAAAGTTACGATTAATATAAACACAGTCCTCGCGCTTTACTCTGGAAACTTCTTCAAATATAATTTTTAATTCTCTGGCTAATGGTTCCACATGCATTAATTTTTTTTTTTAAAAAGGTAGTTTTAAATGTCAAAAAATAAAATAAATGGTTAAATAGTTACAATTAATAAAAATATGTATGACAGAATCACAATATTAAGTGACAAAATAGAAAGTGATTTTCCTTTCTATGATTGGTGTTGGACTATTTTGTTTGTTACTGTGTTTACTTAGTATACAATTAAGTTTAAATGTTGCAATAAAATAGTATAGTTAAAAAAAGTCACTTTTTCAGAAATTATGCCATCCCAGGTGGGATTAGTTCTTATAAAAAATATTTCTTGAATATGAAACATTTTACACACATATGTAAAATAATAAACAAAACATAGATAGCTATATATTATTTTTTTAAAAAAATTATAAAACTGTTTATCTTTATTATTTTTTTTAAAAAGGTAGTCTAAAAAAAGACACTTTCATATGAATTTCATTTGTCATTTTGTACGTTTTTTTGTCAATGTACATATGTATGCACTCGGTAAAAGCCCGTGCAACGCCGGGCCATGAAAGCTAGTTTAAACCTAAAATTGGCCATATTTAAAAAAAATACACTGAAAGAATTTTTTTGTTTTGCTATTTTTATTAGTTTTCATTTATAAGCAAACAAAAAATGAGTTTAAAAGTAAATTTTCAGCAAAATTTCAAAAAAATGTCTCTTCAACTAGTCAGGCACCTTAAAAGAAGTTTTGCAGTATTTCATTTCAGCTCGACTTGGTAGCGTTGTAAAAGAGTTTTAATTGAAACATTTTTGTCTTTTTTCAAAATTTAAAGAAAAAAACCATAGGATTTTTTAAAAAAATGCCGTGCGTTAAAGAAACTATGATTTTAATAATATATTTCACATTAATTACTTGTTAAAGGCCATTATTTTTAATCAGAGTGAATGGATACAGTAGATAGAGCAATGTCAATAAAATACCAGTTTGGCTGAAAACCGGTTTTCGACGCTGTACTGACTATCTGTTTTATTAAATTTGTACCCATTATATATACAAACATTTATTGGAGTTATTGTCCAGTCATGTTAGTCCAAAATTAGGGTCAACTGCGGAATGAGAGATAAGCTGAAAATTCGTATAAACCTTTATTTTGTCACTCTAAATCATAGGTTCCCAAACTTTTGTCTCGTAGACCCCTTACCATGTTTTTTGGTTTTGTGTAGCCTAATATTAAATACTACTTACCTAATATTAATTTTTGCAAATTTTTATCAACTTAAATGTTTTTTGACAGCTGCTATGGCACTACTTACTTCAAAAGTTTTATGTTTCTAACTGGAGTTAATTAGTGTGTTTAAAACTTCCAAAACATATGTGAATTAGTTAAATTTTAATTTAATTATAAAATAATTGTTTCATAAAATAACTGAGCAACAAACTAATGTTTTTAATGGGTGGGATGAATCTGGTGCTTCATATAATAACACACTTTTAAAGTTTGGCATCAATCTTTTCAGGCTTAGCCCACAATCTGTAGTCTTTCTTTTTTTTTCTGTTTTTATTTTGGAGATTGGCAACCATGCTGAAACTCCTCCTCTCTAGGAAAAGCAATTTAAAACTTTAAGATGTTCCACAATTCAAAACAAGATATCAATCATTTGCATGGCCAAGTAATTTTGGCGCGTTTTTCACATGTTATATTTTACAATAATGCCACTAATGAACATTTTACTAACAGAAAGTAGTGTTGTGTACTGTACCACTTATCTAAATGTACTGCTATTGAGCTGAAAAGAAATAATGACACAAATCTGTATCAGCACTATAAAAAAGAAGAATTTTTTTTTTACAGAAGCTACAAAAGCCCGGACAAGGTGACTTAACTCCTTGTCTAGGCATAAAACTCGCTTCTATGTATTTATTCTAAGTTTAACAAGGACAAGTATATACAATTAATAATAACTTAACTACTACATTACTTAAAGTTTAAATTTACTAGGTAAAATTTGAGAAAATTTTATTATAAACTAGCGAAATTCGGGAAAATTTAAATATGATTCGGCTAATCTAGGGCACAAATGCCGAAAACCCGAGGTCAATTGGTTGCTTATTGGCTGAGAAAAAGGTAGGACAAAATATGGAACGAAGACGAAATTTGTACGTCCTAATAGCGCTTTTGAAGCCAAAATTGCTGACATTCGTTTCTATACATTAAGATCTTCGTTAGGGTTATTAAAATAAGTTCCTTTTGTAATCGGACATTTTTTTTTTTTTTTTTTTTTGCTTTTTCTTTAATGTGACAACATGAATGGTGTAGAATCCGAGTACTTTCAATTTAGAATTCGTGATGAATGCACAGTTTTTGTAGCTGAACTTTTATGTTTAAACTTCACCATGACTATCTCATCTGTACAGACTCTCTTTCCTCGGATTCTTTTAAGTGTATTTCTTCATCCAACAACATAATCGTCGAGATCCAAAAGTAACTTAAAAGATAAAAACATCTCAATAGATTTTGTTTTTGTTCGCGGACACGGGCATTTTTGGAAATGAGCGGGTCGATTGGCCAGCCAAGGCTGCAACTAAGCGCAAAATTGATATTGCCGTTAATATTCCTAAGTCATTTTACAAGAAGGTTATGAAGGAAAGAGAATATTGAAGTCTTGGAACCAAGAATATCTCACATCAAATAATAGGAGCGTAACAAAGAAATTTTTTCCAACCATTAATGAGAGACTGCCCTGCCATCATTTTTATACCAATAACAAAATTACCCAATTTCTAACTGGTCATGGCAACTTTAAAAGCTACTTAAACAAATTTAATTTAGTTCCGTCATCTTCCTGTGATTGCGATATTGGTGTGGCGAGGAAAATGTAGAACATGTACTCCTGTGTTCCAAGTGTGAAAGAAAGAGAACGGAATATCCTAATACTGGCATTCGAGGAACTTAATGTAAATTGTGCCTCCGAATCTTCCTCAACTGCTTTCCACCAAAAGTACTTTTAAAAAGTAATTTCTTTATTCCTTTGTATTGTGTGCTTAATACTTACTTCTGCGAGCCCTGTTTGATACTTTGTGGTGCACGGGGCCTATGAAATCGGATTAGAATCAATGGTAAAGATAACAGGTTTAAAATTTAATGAAAAAAAGTTAAAACGATCCGATACGGTTTTATCGCTTTTGATTGTCAACAAATCTGTCAAAATTAACGGTTGTAGAGTTTCAATTGGATCTATTGCTACTCTTCCAAAGGATAACTGAAAGCAAACAGTTTGAATGTACTGTTCAAGAATATCTCCAATATGAACTAAGTCCATATCCATCTCCTTTATTTGATAATTTCGGCATGTGAAAAACTACGAAAGCGAAAACTCCTTACCAGCATCTGTTTGCAACACTTTAGGCCTCCTTTCTTTAAAAATAATTTCTAGCGCAGACTTTACACTTTTTCCAAATTTATCTTTCAGAGGAACTGCCCAAGCAAATTTTGAAAATAAATCAATGCAAGTTAACAAATGCTTATAACCCTTATTAAATTCTGCTAAAGATTGCATATCGGCTAAATCCGCTTGAAACTGACGATCAATATCACTTACAAATACTCGATTCCGCCGAAACTTATGGCGAACAGGTTTATGAAGAGTGTAAGCATCTTTCTGTGATAACCATTGCTTTACATCTTTTTTACTATATTTCCCTTTTAAAGAGCGATGTAATGCCTCCACACCCCTGAAGCTACTTGGAACTTCGGGATTTTCGTAAAACGCTGCTAAATCTTGATACATTGTTACCGACGAACAGGACTTGATTGAATGACTATTACTATGAATAGTTATGCAATTTATACTTTTTGGGAAAAGCAAAGGGTTTATATTTAAAAACATGAGCATAAATTTTCTTTACTTTTATATGAAATATATTTAAAATATCACTTGTGCTTAAACATACTTAGATAATTTCTTTAAAAAATATTTATTTTTTAAATGAAACTATTTCAACTTAAATTAAACTAACAAAAAATAAAATTAACTCAAATTAAGCACATAGAAGAAACCATTTTATTCAGATTTATAGGAACAAAATACCGTGTAAAATTTATAAAAATATACAGTATTTTTTTTTTATTTACTTTTGTATGAAATGTATTTAAAATATAATTTACGCTTAAACATTCTTAGATAATCTGTTTTAAAAAATATACCCACATTTATTTTTAAAAAGAAAGTATTTCAACATAAATTAAACTAACAAAAAATCAAATTAAGCATATAAAAAATCCTTTTATTCAAATTTATAGAAACAAAAAAAGAACAAAATACTGTGTAAAACTTATAAAATCTTTATACGATATTTTTTAAACAAAATCCTCAACTCAGAAGCAGAAGGAAAACAACTCAACTCAGAAGAAGGAGGTAAAACAACTCAACTCAGAAGAAGGAGAGGGAAAACAACTCAACTCTGCCCCACCTGGACCGCCTGCCCCGCCTTTTACCGCAGAATCGGCATTTCTTATCTACTGGGGTGCTTTGAGCCAAGTTGTTCATGTTCTCTAAGATGGGCAATAACATTATAATATGGTTACCTTGATATTTTTACCGTCTGCTAATGCAGTTGCCTTGATTTTTATTGTATTTTTTCCGCGGTAACCCTATTAATTTCAGACGATTTTAATTCGATTTCTTGCAAAATTTAACCATTTCCATTGCATTTGTTCTTCAAGACAGCTGCTTTAGTCTTCTGTTGTATTTTGTGGTATTTTCGAATATGGGTATTTCTAAAATCATTGGTGAGTACCACACAGGATTTTTTTTTAAAAATTAGTCCTGTGCTTTTAATTATTGCTATAAATAGTACATTTTCACTTTATTTTACTTTTTAAAAATGTTTTTTTTGAACGTTCCTTGTTCGATGAAACTCATTGAAGGAACTTGCAAATTTGGAATATTGCAAATTTTCGGCACTTTTAAATTGATATTCATTATTAATTTTAATATATATTATGTGATTATTTCATTAGTATATAATATAAAAATACGATTATTATTATCTGTACTAATCATATGATATTCTTTATTTATAATAGTTACTTTTTAATACCTTTGTATACATATGTTATTTATTTATAATAAGAATGTTATTTATTTATAATTATTGTTATTTATTTATTATTGTTTTTGTGTAATTTATTTGTAATTATGTCATATGTGTATTCTTATATATAATTTTTATTATATTACTATAAAATGTTTCTTCTTTTTTTATAATTATTATTAAATTACATAATGACTACTATTATATTGGAATGAATTGTGTTAAGTGATTTAAATTATTCTCTTTCCTGAAATATTTCAGTAAAGCACTTTATTTCTAATTCAGTTTAAAATTTTTATTTAAAAACGTTTTAAGACATGTAACAAAAAAAAATCTTATATAAATTTAATAAAGTATATTGGGTATACTCTGAATATTGGTTAAGGAGCCCACACAATTTTCTGGATGAACAGTTTTAGTGTTGGAATTTCTTATATAAATTCAGGTAGAAAAATCGAATGAAACTGTGGTAAAGAAAGCTGTATTTGCAATAGTTTTCGTTTTAAAACTATTGTATTCGAGATTTCAATTTCAATTAACTTATTTCCTTATACTAAATTTTTTTTTCTTATTTATCATACTAATGTGATATCTTTATTATCACAAACAGAAACCAGCAATATATTTTATCAGTGCCTATTTAAGCTCATTTCGGGCCCTGGGCACAGAAAATCTACAGGCCTCCTTGTCACTAGTGGGCCGAAATTTTTAACCAGAAAATCTGATTAACCTTTTCTGAATTTACCTGAACCTTATCTGAATTTCCTTTCCCCTCATGTCGATAGCACTTACGTGTGTGTATGCGCGCGTTGTCAGTAATTTCTTTAACTGTTGGCCGCCCTTGGCTTAGAATTACTGCCGCATGTAACATTTTATATTGCTCTAGAGCAGTGGTGTTCAAACTTTTGCAACCCTTTGAGCTTGAAGGTGAACTTTTTGCGAAACCCCTTGAACTAGGAAGGGGTTTCGTGGAGCCCCATTCCACACACACACACACACACACACACACACATCTTAGAAGAATATATATCTCAAAATAATATTTAAATTAGATCAACATATTTAGGTACTTATGTAAAGGCAATTAAAAAAGTATTAAATTTATTGATAAAAACTTCTAATCTAATTTTTTAATATAATTTACTCAATAATATTAATTTGTGGTCCAAGTGCCACCTGTTCATGCATTATATTTAATAACTGGGATAGATGTTTGCTTTTTTTTTTCACACAAACTGTCGAAGTCTAGGTCTATTGAGATTAAATGCAATCGCATTGGGCGTATTCTGAGTTTCATTAATTTTTGTAGTCACTCACATTGAAAAAAATATATTTCACTTAAACATAATTTTCTGAATGGCATTAAAATGTTTATAGCTGTGTGAGATATAATGTGTATTTTGCATGAGAGAGTTTGTAGCATAAAATTTAGGAGCTGTTCTTGCTTAATCTTTTAACACATCGAATCTGTTGATATGCCGATTAGTTCTTTCCTCTTCTTCATTATAGGTTGTTTTTTTTCACAAATGGAAAAAAGTGCAATTTCCATCAGAAAACTATTTAGTTTTGTCAGACTTTGTACAAACGAGTATAAAATCATCTCGTGGAAACCAAGATAGTAAACAATAGAATATTCACAATCTAGTAGGAAGTATATACAAAGATAAAATGTATTTATATTCCTTTGTTACATTAAAATAAAAGTTTTAAAGAGTGTTACAAAGTAAAGTTATTATATTCAAATAAAATTTTTAGTTTTAATGAATATACAAATTTCATAGAGAACGTGAATCCATTTTGCATTTATATTTATAAGTTTCTTTTCACTTTTTTAAAATTGTGATTCATGGAATCCCTGGGCATGCCTTGTGGAACCCCAAAGTTACGTGGAACACAGTTTGAATTGAGGAACCCTATGACCTACAAGGCATTTTGGGGGAACCCCATTCCATTGTTGGAAAAATGTTCATGAAAATATTTAAAGTTAATCAACTTGTTATAGGTATTTTATGTGGATAGTAAAAAAGTATTGAATTTTCTATAAAAAAATTCATTCAGATTATTTTAATATAATTCAAGCATTAATAATATTAAACTATGCCCCATGTATTATAGTTAGTAATTGGGATATATTTGCATTTTTTCCCCACGGAATTGCAAATTATTTGCAATGAATCTGTGCAAAGTATTTGCAGACACGTTTCGTATATTTTGTGTCTAATTTGTTTTGACACTTTCTTTTTGTTTCCCCATACGTTGAGAAACACATTGTTCTGATTGATATTAAGAAATCCTGTGCACATTCTGCATGAATTTGTAATCTGAAACTAAGGAGCCATTCTTGCTTAATTTTAGATTTTAACGTCAAATCTGATGAAATGACAATAAGTTATACCCTCTCCTTCATTGGCAAAATTTCTCATTTATCCTTTATTTTGTTATCATATTATAATAAAAGCTCAAACCCCAATTTTAATAAAAAAAATAAAATAAAAAAAGGGGGGGGGAGGTTAGTCGTGGGCCACTTACACAACAACCGTCGGGAAAAAAAGTATATGGTTTTACTATTTTTTCTTTCAAAAGATTTCTTAGCGTTAAATTCGGTATTATTGTACTTCAAAGGGCAAGTAACAGAAACTGAGAAAAGTTTCTTTCAAATTGTACTACACAATAAACACAATAAGGGTTCTAAAAGTTTGTTTGACATTAATAATATTTTCTTTAATATAATTGTATCTACTCTTTTAATATCAGGGCTTGCGCCTAGAATCGATTACTCTCCTCTCTCCGCACGCATTGCATTCGGTGCGATTTCATTTTTGTTTTTTCTAACACTCACACGAAATTGACCTCAAATTAGATCACACACCTACGATGAAAAAGAAGTGTCTCATCTCTCGGATCGTCATTTAATCCGATTGTCTGCAACCCTGCAGCTTCCCATCCGGACTGACCATCCCCTGCTCGAATTCTGTTTATTCCATAAAAATTCGAACTGCCATGTCACCTCGAACCTCCCCACTGTAATCGGCTTATGGGATTGAAGCATGGGGAGGGGGGTGGTCAGTATTTAGTGGTTTTGTCACGACCGTAAATGTATGTCCCCCCTGTGGATATCGTTCTCCACCGGAGTTTTTGATGTTCTTGTTATTTTTTTGTTTGATGGCTCCTTTTCCTACCCGCCTTTTAGTATCCTCTCTGTTGGTGGTCACTCACACGGGGCAGTCTTCTGATCGTTGATTTCGACCAAGTTGTTAATATTTTCTCACGTGGGGAGAAACTGGTCACACCCTCCTAGACCAGCGCAGACAAATAGTGACGGAACAGTCATGGTCGCGAACTCGTTGTTTTCACCGAGTCGTGAGTTTCAGTCCTACTGCCACTGAATACCCTCCGTTTAGAGAGATTTTTGTACTTAGCCCTCGCTTAAAAAGTGGGATATCAACTCACTTGACTGTGGCGCACGTTGATGATGTCCGTTGCCATCGTCTAGCTCCGAAACGCGACGCCAATCAACAATCAGTTCAGCTCAGAGAAGTGGAAATTGTCGGGTGTTGATTTCGTCATCTAACAGTGTTACAAAACAACGCTCTATACTAGGGTTGTTTGTTGGGAAAACACGCTGTGTACTGACTGTTTGAGTTAGACAAAAAAAAAAAAATAAGCAGGTGAAAGAGATACAACAAGCAAGCAGCTATTGAGGAAATCATTCGATTCAGTCACCAAATTTTTAATTTTTACCGTAGAGATAACGTCTTAACGCTTACATGTACGAGTTTCTTAGACTGTAAAGCTTCCTTCCCCATACGAGAGGACTATCAATTGCCTTCATGCCACTGCACTTTAAACTTCTGTCAAGGACGTCGTCTTGAGACTTGTATTCCTTTCTCCAAAACTAACTGAGGAGAGATTTCGTACGTGCGTGTTCTCCACGGTAGCCGTTTTCTCCTCCTCATAGACTGATGAAGTCGGTTGCGAGCCGTTCCGGCTCCCCGGTTCCAATTGTAACGAACACAGTTCTCCCATATATTACAACGTAGACACCCACACTTAGTTTTACAATTAAACTGCACTCCAATACATAATCCTTAATAAACACACACTAGTATTATTTTACACATATTAAAGTAAGTTTTTTTCTCTTCACACTAAAGTTTTTTCTTCTCTTTAATTTTTTAAAATCTTTCTTTTATATAAAATTATTTTTAACACAGTACTGGGCTAAGATTTGAAAAATAAGCCAAGCCAATGCAACTCAAAAGCCCAAGCGATTGGAGGTTAAGTTTCTTTGCGGGAAACCAGGCACTCCGTCACCATTCTCCAAAACGTTCACACTGAGCCAGTGAGAAAGCTTTGAGCCCCTCCAGGACGGGTGGCACCAGGACTGAAACCGATCACTGGAGGCCGAGTGCTTCTAACCCCTCCACAATCACACTTAGGGAAATTGAAAGATCATAATCAATTGAGCGACCCAAAAGAGAAACGTACCTTACGATTGCTTAGTGAAAACAAATATTCTTCGCGATAGAGGGAGTAACATCGCACTATAAAGCGACGCTCCTCGTCATTTGGAACGTCGATCAAGTGACGAAGGGAACCTCGACAGATTTAACGTGCATCGGCTCTCCCTACAGTGACACCTGGACTCGAATCTGCGACACTCCACTCACGAGTTCTTGACTAAAATCCCTGGGCTACCGCGTTCCCCTCACACTAGATGAAAAGATTCTTCGAATATTATGTTTATAAGAGATCTCATCCACAAAATACATTGTTTAAACATTTTTGACTTTTGGATTGTACCTAAAAATGGTGGTAAAGATAAAAATGAATTAGTTTTTCTTTTCCCCTTTCCAATAGTATTTGAAAAAGAATTGAACCAAAATAACTCAAATTTTTACATCATGCTGTTATCATTTTACGCTCTTTCTTTCTGTAGCAATGCATCCCAAAGCATGTTAAAAGCACCAATAGAAGAAAAATGCACAATATCACCGAATAAATACAAAGGAGTTTTAGAAAAGAGAGACGTTTATTGAGTTATTAGATAGACAAACAATATCTCTTTTTCGTACGAGTATTAATTGAGGAGCACGGTATCTCCGGGGTCAAACCTCTTCCCAGATCTTGCACGCAATTGGATCATTAACACGCCCACGAATTGATGGAAGGGTTCGAAAAGAAAGTCTTGAGAATTTAAAGTGTCCAAAATCGTGAGATGCAAAATTCCTGGGTACAAAAGCTCTGTAATTTGTTAAGTAGTTTTGATAGGGATTACAGTTTCGAAGACGCATAAGCTCACAATCTAGGAGAAAAGGATTCTTTCTTTTCAAAAAATTCATATTAAATCCTGTATTTAAATGAGAACTTAAGAAACATTTCAAAGTCCCTCCTCTCTGTGAATTTCTTGCTATTCTTCAAGAATACATTTTAAAAGATAACAATCACAAACTTGGGTATAATATTTTAATCCTATAGAAAAGGACTGAACACAAGAAAAATAACATAGCGTTAGAGCACGAAATAAAGAATTTTACCTAAAGTTCAGGTTTAAAGAAATAAATGACGTGTGTGTAATTAAATAAATTTTTCATATAGTTTACTAAAGAAATTTTTTTGCCGCAGCTAGCAGAGTGACTATGATCACAAGAAAAGGTGCGATCGATGCTCGTGATTGAATTTCGATTCCACCAAATATTCCGAGGTGAGGACTCTTAAGTCCTGAAGGTAAATCGGAATGAGTGAATATTATCGTCGCACTGTTCAGCTACACGAGGGCTTTTTGGCGACGGACCTCGTCATTTTGAACCATGGTCAAGTGACGAGAACGACACCTGGGCTGACACGCCCCTCTCCTAACTACAACACCAACGGGAGGACGTTAAAGCTCTCAACAGATTTAACATGCATCGCCCACCTATACGGAGGGTCTTCTGCTGTACTAGGCTCGAACTCATGACACGCCTGCCATGAGTTTGTTGCCTTGGCCACCAGGCTACCACTTCCACAGAAGGTAAATCGATAGAGACTCAAAATCCTCATGATATGGCAAAATTATCAGAGTAAGATTATAGGTCATGTATCATCCTCGTCACTTGACCGCGCTTGAGCTCTCATATTTATTCTTACTGCGATAGTAATACGCAGTAAGAACAAATGAGAGAGATGTAGCATAGAAAAAAAGGAATATGATTGAAACCATTAAAAATATTCTAAATTTCTAAATGAATTCCCCCCCCCTTCTCTCTTTTTGAAATTTCAGAGACTAGGAAATTATATAAGGTAAACACAGAAAATTTACACTAAAGAAATATGTTTGCCCTAAAGAAAAATAGGTTTTCTAGTGAACTTTATTGACTATATATACGAGATATACTGTCACGTACCTTAAAATTTTTTATATGATTATTAACTATCTTTAGAAAGACAGTACAGAGCATTGATAAAAATAATTTCGGCTCTGATGAAGTGTGAGTTTTGTGGTTTTAATTCACAGACTTACCTAATCAAGTTATATTTAGAAAGGGTAGGGGAAAAGAGATGCAATACTTTTAAAAAAATCCATTGCTTCACATTTAACATTTTTTATAAGAGACAATTTAAGCCCCAATGAGCGAAAGAAAAGTGTTAGACGTCACGTCGGAGACAAATATCGAAGCAAGCGACAAAATATTCTTTTCCCCCAGACTCTCGTAATTAGGCGAAACACTTCGTTGAATGCTAAGGACTGGGAAATGAAAGGAGGGCAGACAAAATCGGTAGACCCTCTCCGGAAAATTAAAAGGGGGTAGCTTTAATTGAGAACTGAGATGAGGCGAGGACAGCTTCAATGAAGTCGGACGAAACTTTGGATTGTTCTGCAAATGTGAGAAACACACATTCCCCAGCGGTTACTTTCATGATTTAGAAGTCAGCGCACGGCTGCAGTTTTCTTTGGTGTTGTTCGAACACAAAGGATTTTTCTCTCACAGATGCGGGGCAGGATTCGAAAGGAATTGTTATTTTTTTCATGTTCCACACACACAGGTTCTTAACTAAAAGGGTGGGTACAGACTCCTTATCACAGGAAAGTTTCCTCTCCTTTCAAAGTATTTTTATAACGCATAAATGCGTGGGTAGAGTCAAATTATGAATGAAATCAGTAAATTTTGTATAAAAAAAACCAAATTTGTTTTCATTGTTTTTTAAAGCAACGTGAGATCTACTGACGACGCACCTCGCAATTTTGAGCCCCGGTCAAGTGACGTGTATGACAACCGAGTTGGTATCTAGCTACAAGCTTCGACATCATGCGATTACAACTGCTGTAACGTGTATCAGCCCCTCTACTCGGCGGGTCTTTAGTGGCACCGGTCTCGAATCCGCTATTGGACAACGCCGGCCCCAAGTTCATAGTCATGACAACTCTGCAACCACAGCCACATGAAAAAAAAATGATACAGGAAACATGAAATCGTCAAAGAAATGTGATATCTTTAATAACTCCAGAAATTCCAATCATAGAAAGACAGAATTGAAATAAAGTTAATGACTCAAACTGAACGGGTTGAATGGATGCATTACTTAACATAGTAAATTAAATTTTGAAACAGAATTTTCAACTTTCCTAAATTGTCACGCGAAGGGGCTTATGTGGTGAAATGTATCGGGAGAAAAAGCTCCCTGTTAGGAGAATGGAATTCTAGCTCAGGGGTCGACCTCACCTCTTAACGGTGGCTTAAAATGAGGAGCCCCGAAACCTTTGTATTGGTTGTAGCAGGATATTATTAACACAAACAGTCTTTCATTTATTTCAGTTATCTGTAATTATCAGATGATTCAAGTGTTTTCCTTTAAATAAAATATGCTTTAAGACGTCAAGAAGGAAGTGGTATAAACTGATTTATAGTGGTTGAGAAAATTCTTTTTTTTTAGTCAAATTTTCAAAGTAAAATGAGAAAGACTCATTTTGAGTGTATTTTTCTGTTTAGTCCACCTTCAGGGATGTGAAACAGCAAGATAAACTTCTCTTGGCACAGAGTGTCTTTCTTTCAAACAAGTGAGAAAGTCCTCTACTTCACTGTCACCAAAGAAGGGGGGATGCGCTCCCTCCCCCACTGAAATGTCGGAAGGCGAACAATAAAATCCGGCAGCTCCGTGCCAGCTCATAAATCGAACCTCCCTCCTTTTTGCAGGGCCATAAAGAAGAGATTCATAACACACATTTCTACACAAATGGTCGATAACACAAGTTTTAAAGCATTTTAGCAGCACCCACCAAAGTGATTGTAAAAAAATCGAAAGAGTGGAGTCGTAATTCTCTCCTTAAAGCACCGTTAGGAGGAGAGTTAACTGTAACTTTGGGTCGTCGAATAAACATCGGCACACATGCAGAGCGAGAACTTGTCTCTGTTGAGCTGGAATGGTGCTGATAAAAGCTGTTGCGGGCCCTTTTAGAAGAAAGTGGGGATCAAGAGAGGGTTGGGGTGAATAACAGCTTCCGCGACAAGCCTTTTTCTTTTGCTTAAATCTTTTGATACGGAAAGCGAATAACAATTTGTGTCACAGAAGTCAAGATTTGTTTTAACGCCTATAGTGTTTTTTTTTAGAATACTTGAGGCTTAACACGTTCGATCGCGTCGCCTGGCAAGGCAAAATTCCAATAGCATTTAACCTCTTCGTGTCCGGTCTACAGTCATTGGGTGGAATGAAATGCTTTTCGAAGTTCAGCTTTATACCAAACGACATAAACCACATCATGATGCCCAAACACGCTGCTCATGACAATGGATACTTAATACATGAATGTGTGATAATGGCGTATAATTTGCTCTGTTTAGTTACCAGAAATGGCAGAATGTAAAGATTCAAAAAATTTTGGAATGTCTAGGATTAGTATTCATTAACAAAGCACCTTCACGGAATAAAAATACAGAGTTATATGCATAATTCCATCCAGGGTTGCGAAGTGCCATAGCAAAAACTAAGACAAATACATAAAAAAAGAAAGAAAAAATAGAACATTAAAAAGAATACAGAAATAATTAAAGTTTTATTTACACACTTTACAAGTGCTCTATGTATGGAACCTAAGTTACACGACATACATCAATGTGTTATCCTTTCATGCAAGTCTGCTACATCACGTGGTAAAGGGAGTATGAAAATTTGGTCTTATGCAAAAGATCAAGTTTTCGGATAACGCGGAAAGGATAACACGAATTGTCAATAACATTGATAATATCATGTTGAGAAGAAGGTAACGGGAACTGGACTATTGTATTGATGTATCCAGTTTCCCCCACGCAACAGTATGTAAGTAAAACTGAAATTGTGTTTCTGTATTCTCTTTCAAAAGTTCTTTTTTGTTCTATTCGTCTTAATTTTTTAATAAAACGCTTCGTAATCTTGGAGGGAATTATTAATAACTCTGTATAAGTAAAACAAAAAGTTGAAATAAATTTAAAACATGCCTTATAAAACCCTCTGCCTCAATTCAGTGATCTGTTGTAAAACCCAAAGATCAAACTTGAGACTATAGGATTTTGCAATTTTTAATTAAAATACCAGTTTCAATTTTCGTTTAAAATGATAATTTTTTATTGTTGTTTAAAAATGGTTCCGATAACAGTACAATAAAATAAAGAATCGTCATATTTTACAAAGATTTCACCCCCTCCCCCGTGCGTTTCTAATTCATTTATAAATCTACAATAAAATTCTCATCTTTATGAAATGTTGCATACTTGTCATTGTCTATATCAAAAAGAAATCTCACTCTAGGGATCCTATTCATAGATATTTTTTTCAGATTACCTTCGCCTAATAGTTCCTCCCTAATGTGACCCATTTCGAGATTTCTTAGGATCACCCCTCTTGATAAGGACCTCCCCTTTTTTCGCAAATTTTTAGCTCTTGTAAATGCTGATTTGAAATTATTTCACACATCATCTTGTTCTTCGTAATTTCATGCTTTTTTTGTTTTGTTTTTTGCTAAATACATCACATGCAGTAAAATTTATAGCGTTGTTGAAAAAGAATTTTAGAATTTTACATACTTAGTAGTCGATACCCGCCCGCTTTGCTGGGTGGACATTGAATGAACAGTCAGACTCTGATTCACCGAACTCCTATTTAACGAATTTTTCTCCCCTCCCTCAGATAAAAATGAAGGAAAAACCTCTATTTAACGAATAATAAACCCCGAATTAACGAATTGTTCCAACAGCCAAAAATTTATTTTATTACCTACCGTAAAATGCGGCGTATAACGCGCACCTGTACTTTCAAGCTGCGTTTTTCAATGTTTGGGTACATTCGCCGTATAACGCACACTCCCTTTTTTTATGAAGAAATCTGAAATGTTAGTATACAATGATCATGTGTTTTAAAGCTATTTATTCAAGGTATTATCCTAGACTTTTGAAAAAATAGTATATTTCTAGAACTACAACTGTTTTAGTTCATATAAGGCATGTCATTTCTTTTAAATATAAACAGTATTTCGATACGTATAGAAGTAAATTTTTTTTTGTGCTCATTTTTTAAAATTATTTTAAGACTATCGTTTTTATACGCGACTATAACGCGTACCCTTAAATTTCGATCTTATTTTTTGTGTTAAAAGTGCGCGTTATAAGCGGACGGACTTTACGGTAGTTTGTAATAAAAAAAAGTTGGATTTATCTTCAAATTACATATCCTTTCTGTCCGAAACAGAAAAAAAGACTTTTCTTTTTAACAGAAAACTTCGACGGGAAAGGGTGCAGTTCATTATTAGATTTTACATGTACAGATGAGTTATGAGTGTAACCTTACGCCTTATTTTTGAATAGGACAGGAAATTCCTATCAAAAGTGTTACATTTTCTGGTGCTTTATATTGTTTGGAAACTGAAAACATACTTAATACAGTGGGATGTAAATGCCACAGTATTTTCTTTACATGAAGTTGAAAAAGATTTCTCGAGTCAGGAATTAAAAAAAGAAAAGATTGTCAAACATATATTAGTCAGTATTTTAAAATATCCAATTAACTGGTGCGTAATAATTCATTTGTAGTATTTTTAATTGCTGAATAAGAAGGGTGTTTTTTGTAACTATTTTGTGTAGTCGCTTATTATAAATGTCCAAAAGATAAGAATAAACAATTTGTATTTTTTTAGACCTGGATATTACGAATAAAATGAACGAAATAAATGAATTTACGAATAAAATGCTCGTTCCCAATGAATTCATTAAACAGGGGTCCGAAGGAATATTACTGATGTTTAAGTTCTAGCACTAATCACTCGATTGTATTGGGGGGGGGGCAGAGGCGGATTAAGCGGCTGGCGGACCTGGCGGCCGCCAGGGGCCCCGAGCACCAGCAGAGGCCCCAAGCTGATAGATTTCAGTTATAAGGTCAACGTGCAACAAAAAAATCTTGTACTGATATTGCAAACCCAATGATTACCCACGATTTGAATTGCATGACAATTAGTGTTGCCCTCATATATTGCGTATAATTGCGGTTGAAATCAGTTTTTTTTAAAAATGTTTTCCTGAACTTTGGTCTTTAATATATGTTTTTGGTTCCAAGTTTTTAAAAAGTTGATCCCAGAATTCTTATATTAAAATAATAATCCCAGATCTCAGACTATAAGCAACTACCAATGTTTAGTTCTTTCGAAAGAATTTAGTATTTGAAGGTTCGTGATTTATTGTTATCTGGATTTTTGTGTTTATATTTTGAGAATGTGGGGAAAGATATCGAAGCAGCGTCGGATTAAATGACATGGAGGCCCCTAGGCAGAGTTCTCGGGGCCCCTTAGTCTGTTTTTGGAGCTCTAACAGAAAACAGAACACGCTTTTGTGGGCCCCTAAAAAGCACGGGACCCATAGGCAATTGCCTACTCCTCCTAACGAGTAATCCGGCACTGGATTGAAGTATTTTGCAAATTTAGCATGTTTTATTTCAGTCAGCATGACAGAAAGAGCGAAATATTTAAGTGAGATTGAAATTTCTCAAAATTGATGATTGAATCAAATAATGAAATAGATGAAAGTAGTTTTAAAAAAAAACTGTAGAGCAGCTTTTCTCAAACTGTGGGGTGCACCTCCCCCCAAGGGGGACTTGATAACCCTACGAGGGGGGCGTGAGCATATGGAAAATAGAAGATTTAAAAAATTAGTTTACTGACATGAAGTAAAGCAAAATACTTTCTGACATAAAAAAACACACATTACATTGATATAATTTATACATATCATCTGGCGATATTACGTCATCGAAATTAAAAGCTCCTAGCTACAGGGGTCCCTTACATGTGTAAGCAAAAAGTCGTAAAATGTTATCAATGGTCTTTTACCATTGATAACCTTTTATAAGCTATTTTACGTTTATAAAATAGTATGTCACTGGCTTAAAACGATATAAGTTTTCCGTGTGATTTCTGAATCTCAGGAAACGCAATAAGAAAAGTTTAAAAGCTGGTAAAATTACTCAAAATAATGAGAAGACAAGGAGTGGTGTGATCTTTGAATGTAGGAAAAACTTCTCATTCAAAGCGGATCGACAGAAAGATCGTTTGAAGTGTAATACAGATAACACTTAGGATGGAAAAAATTAATTCAGAATGTTATTTCTCTGTAAATGACAATAACCCCTTCGTTTATTGATTGATTGTCTGTAATAAAGGTCGCACTATAAGAAGCTACAAGAAGGCTTGGCCCTTAGTCGGAATTTTTTTCAGAGATGGTCCAGTGAAGGAGAATATTTTATTTATATACCGGTTCTCTTTTATTTCTGCAACAACCAAAAGACTGGATGTGCAATTATGGGGAGAAAGGGCCTACACGTTCCTAGAAAAGATAGGACCATAAGCGCCAGAAGTCTTCCGTCACCCTCCAGTCTATAGTTAATTATTTTTTTTTTAAGGAGTATCAATGAGTTCTCAACGTTGGTACTCTGGGTACTCTTTTCTAGGAACGCGCGTGTAGGCCCTTTCTCCCCATAATTGCACATCCAGTCTTTTGGTTGTTGCAGAAATAAAAGAGAACCGGTATATAAATAAAATATTCTCCTTCACTGGGAGGGGGCGCGTTGGAGAAGAATTTCGGCACATTGGACAAAAGCAGGATCGGGAAAAGCACGATCAAGATTTATGAATGGCTTAAGGATGAATGAAAGGAATGGGACAGAATTGACCCTGAGAAAAAGACCCCTTTTCCAAGAAAACAGGAAATTTTGCGTCAATTTGACTTTCGAACTAATTTCTTTTAGCTTCCTGCGCTTATACAAACAAATCGGAGAACCGTGTTTAAATAACAAAAAAAGGTAACTATATTTTCATTTTCAAAATCTTTTTTGATTTTTAAGATTTAATGCGCAGGTATTTTAATCATTGCATAAAATAAAGTGAAAAAAATATTTTGTCGCTTTTGCGTGTCATTAATATTTTATTTATTTATTTATTTTTCGTATTGCACACATAAATATAAATAACTGTCATCAGTTTCATAGAATATATTCATGATGATTAACATATTTAAATGTGTTTTCGTAGCTTGAATCTTAAAACATTTTCGATTGGCATTGTTATTCAAATAAAAAAATATTATTTGCCTCTCGTATAAAAATAATTTCTTGAGTCAGTTATAAAAAGCGATAGTAGTTCATTTAAAATACAAAACATTAATGAGATTTTGAGTACATCCATTAATTATTTACCATACTTAAAAGAATCCTAACACACAATAAATCGAAATTGAAATAAAAACGTTATTATATTTATTGTGTTGATTTTTTTTTGTAATCCTAACGTATTGCGATAATTTTGTTAATAATATATGAGCCACTCTATAATTTCTAAATTTTTAATTAAAATTGTTTCAAACTGTTAAAAGAATTTTCAAAGAAAGTATATTAAGTTTACTTAAAAATACACTTTTCTTTCTTTTTGTAACGTGAAATAAACACATAATTTTTCTAATATACTTTAAAACTGCTAAGAGAACCATTATTTTGTAAGAATAAATTTGTAAAACACAAATTCTTTTTTTCTTTTTGTATTTATTGCCAATTTCAAGAGTGATTTGCTGGCGATACTTTTTTAATTAAGATCTTTTGTCCAGACAATTTGAAAGGATATTCAATGCAATCTAATAATCTATATATATAAAGGAGAAAAGAGACTCACTGACTGACTGATTGACTAATCACGATATCTCTGGAACTTTTCAACCTACATACTTGAAATTTGGTAGACATGTTCCTTTTCAATAGAGTAGACATCAGCTAAGAATGGATTTTCCGAAATACGAAACGCAAGGGGCGTTACGGGGGTTAAGGGGCGTTATAAATAATTGTTTCCATGTTTAAACTACTCAATGTACAATTTTGAAATTGGGTTAGCAGATTCCTTTCATACAGTAGAGATCCGCTACAAAATGAGTTTGGTGAAAATCGTCCCCCAAGTGGCGTTGCAGGGGCTTAGGGGGCGTTATAGATAATTATTTTCATTTTTAAACTATTTGACGCACTGTCTTTAAATTTGATATAAATAGATTCCTTTCGTAGAATAATGATCAGTTAAAAAACGGGTTTTGTGAAAACAGACTTCTAAGTGGCGTTGCGGGGGATTAAGGGGCGTAATAGATAAATATATCTGATTTTAAACTACTTCACCTACCTGCTTGAAAATTGGTAAATAAGTTTCTTTCATGGAGTAAATATCCGCTACAAAATGGGTTTTTAAAAAATTGACCCCCAAGGGGTGTTGCGGGGGTGGGGGGTTTAAGGGGCGTTAAAAATTCCGATTTTTTAACTATTACACGTACAGTCTTGAAACTTAGTAAGCAGATTCCTCTCATAGGGTAGAGATACGCTACAAAATGGGTTTCGTGAAAATTGCCCTCAAGTGGCGTTGCGGGACTTAAGGGGCGTTATAGATAATTATTTTCATTTTTAAACTATTAGACGCACAGTCTTTATATTTTATAAATAGATTTCTTTTATAGAGTAGAGATCAGCTATAAGAAGGTTTTGGGAAAACAGACCTCTAAGTGGCGTTGCGGGGGATTAAGTGGCGTAATAGATAAATATTTTCGTTTTTAAACTACTTGACCTACCTATTTGAAAATTGGTAGGAATGTTTCTTTCATGGGGTACATATCCGTTACAAAACGGGTTTGGGGAAAATTGACCCCAAGGGGTGTTGCGGGGGGTTAAGGGCAGATATAAGTAATTATTTCTATTTTTAAACTATTAGACCCACAGTCTTGAAATTTGGTGAGCAGATTTCTCTCATAGAATAGAGATACACTACAAAATGTGTTTTGTGAAAATAGACCCCTAGGTGCCGTTGCGGGGGTTCAAGGGGCGTTATTGATAATTTTTTTGCATTTTTAATTTATTGGACACACAAATTTTGCTAAGCAGATTCCCTTCATAGAGGGCAATTCCCCTACAAAATGGGTTTTGTGAAAACAGACACCGAAGTGGCGTTATAGATAATTATCCCCATTTTTAAACTATTAGACGTACAGTCTTGAAATTTGATAAGCAGATTCCTTTCGTAGAGAACCGCTACAAAATGGGTTTTGCGAATATCAACTACTAAGTTTAATTTCGGGAGATTAAGAGTCGTAATCGATAAATATTTCCATTTTTAAACTATTTGATCATCCTGCTTGAAAATTGGTAGGCATGTTCCTTTCATGGAATATAATTCCTCTAACAAAGAGTAAAACGAAAATTGACCCCTAAGGATGGTTGTGAGGGATCAAGAGGAGTTACAGAAAAATATTCCTGTTTTTAATTGTTAGACCCATATACTTGAAATTTTTTAAGCATGTTTCTTTTGTTGAATAGGGATGCACTAAGAATGTATTTTAAGTAAATCAAGTTCTGCGGAGGGGTGCAGGGGTTACTGGGACGTATTGAATCAAAAAAAAATCCTTTTTTCGAGCTACAAGGACTATAATAATGAAATTTGGTTTGCATTTTTCTTTTGTTGAATTGAAATCCGCTAAGAGAGGTTATTTTGGAAAACGGCTCTCAACACGGGATTACGGGGATACTGATAGTAAAACTTTTGTTTTTTTTCTGTTTGATTTAGACTTGAAATTTGGCTTGCATGTTCAATTTACGGAGTAGAGATCCACCGCGAAAATTGGTTTTGCGGGAATCCACTTGGTTTTTGGGTTACGAAAGAGCAAACATCATTCTATACTTCAATTTTAGAGATTTTTAGAAAATACAAATTAGATGAGTTCTGCCCTTTTTATTTATCAAGAGGTGACAGTTACAGGTCTAAATATATTTTTCAATACAATCGAATTCTTAATGCTAGGACTTAGATATCAATAATTTATACATATATATAAGCAGTAAAAATTTATAAAACATCATGAAATACCCAGCGAAGTGGGCGGGTAACAGCTTGTTAAATGTATATAACTAATTATAAAAATACATAAAGTCGTATAATTACTTTGAAATGCATAATTTCTTTAAATAAACAATAAAGTTAATCAAAGTTCTAATAAAGTTAATCAAAATTCCTCTATAACTATATTTAAAATCTTTAAAAAAGGCAATAATGCCAAAATTATAGCAGAAATTTCTTATAAAAAGCATTGAATGAAATGCTTATTTTTACAGAACAATAATAAATGTTGAAAAATATAGGTACTATTGTTTAATTGCTCCTAGTTTCAAACTATTTAAAGAGGTAGCAAAATGTATTACAGAAATAAAAATATGATAACACAATTTATAAAGTAGATAAGAGTGATTTTTCAAGCAAAATAGAAATGTGAAAACTTATTCAATATGTAGTAAGATTGTTTAATTTTGAGAAAGGGAACTTTGAATGTAATTAACATATAAATTTAGTTGAAAAATTGTTGATTTCTTTTGTGATATTGTGGCGTTTGTCAAACAGTTTTGAGTTATCTTAGAAATTTCAAATTATTTTGGAAATGTTTTATTGTTCTGTTTAGTCACAAAGTATTAAGATTTTTGAAAAAACAAACAAGTATAGTAATAATACTAAACTAGAATGTGTAAAAATATTTGTATTCAGTTAATGTTTTATTAATTTACATTTAGAAACTTTAAAAGGAAATTTTACAAAAATCAAGAGTATTATAATTGTTTTTCCAAAAAATTCCACAGTTTTTTAAAAGAAAACCTTGGAATTTTTGAAAGCTTACTTTTGGTTGAGATATTTTATTAATTTTGATTATAAGTAATCCGGAAGCTAAGCTACGTTTTGTTCTAGAAATTAAACTATGATTTCTATAAAGAATAAAAGAATTAAACAAAATATGTGTGTATTAAATCAGAAATTTCATAATTCTATCAGAAAATTTGAAAAAAGATGAAATGTAATTTTACGAGAGTTTGGAAAAAAAATTTTAATGCTTTAGAAATTTTAGCTAAATTTGGACTGGATATTAAAAATTGCAGAGGTGCAATTTGCAGAGGCAATCATTTGATAATGCGTCTAATATGTCCGGGTGGTACTCAGGTCTACAAAAACGTATTAAAGAACACAGTTCAAGAACAGTTTGTATTACTTGTGCCGTTCATTTTTTTAATTTAGTAGGAAATTTAGCAGCAGAAAGTTGTAGCGATGCAAATAAATATTTTATGCTTGTACAGAAATTATTCAATTTTTTTTTCTGTGTTAACCCATCGCTGGCGAATTTTAAATTAAATTCTGGAAAGGAGTAAACATGCAATATCTATGAAAAAGTTTCAGATACACGATGGTCAGCAAGAGCAGATGCCGTACGAGCTATAAGACTTGGTTCTACACACATAGAAGAGGCACGGGCTGAAATCCATGATACAAATAAGAAGAAGATCACAATACTGGAGGCAACTTCTCTTTTGAAATAGATGGGGAAGCATGAAACTTCCCTAATGACTGTGAATTGGGATACCATACTCCAGAGGGTGAGTGCTACTAGCAAAGCATCACAATCAATTGGGTGTGAGCTATTAAAATGAACTAATCTACTGAAATCTTTAGAAAATTATATACAAAATTTCAGGAATGAATTTGGAAAAGTAGAACATGAAGCAACTGCTTTACAGGGCTCTCATTTGAAAAAGAAGTTGGACAAGCTTGCAGGCAGCGAAAGAGAAAAATTATTTTCGGTGAAACTATAAAGATCATGAATATGAAAATAGGGAAAATTTCTTGGTCAACTCATTCTATGTCATATGTGATAGAACAAGTGCAGAACTATTCCAAAGAGCTGGAATATATGAAAATGTTATAGAACACTTTTTTTGTATTTTTTGACGAGATGTTACCTGAAATTAAGAAGAAAGCTGTACAAAAATTAAAGGATATTTACAAAGACGATATTGAATCGTTTAATTTTGACGATGAATTGGATCAGTTTTTGCTATTTTTAAAAGAAAACAAAGATACAATGAACACTCCAATAGAAATTTATCGAGTTGCAAAAGAAATGGTCTCGACTTTCCCTAATGTAGAAATACTTTTAAAAATATTTTTAACTATACCGATATCAAATGCATCAAGTGAGAGATCTTTTTCGGTTTTACAGCGCGTTAAAAATTATTTAAGAAATAGTATGGGAGAAGACAAACTGAACAGCATGGCTATATTATATATACAAGGGGTGATCAAATGAAAAGGTACGAAACGACACGGTGGGTACAAATAGAGACTTTATTCAAAATATACACCATAGGCCTGAGCACAACGATCCCACTGATGAACAAGCCGCAGGATTCCTTGTTCCCAGAATTCCTGTGGCTGTGACGAGACCCAGTCCTTCACAGTGTCCTTGAGTACGTCGTCCGAGTTGAAGCGCTTTCCTTTCAGGTCTTTCTTCAGTGGACCAAACACATGGAAATCGCAGGGTGACATGTCCGGACTGTAGGACGAATGGTCCAACGTCTCCCATTGGAACTTGTCCAGTTCCATTTGTGTGACTCTGGAGACGTGTGGACGCGCGTTATCATGGAGCAGAACCACACCCTCCGTGAGCAGCCCCGGTCTTT
This sequence comes from Trichonephila clavata, assembly GCA_019973975.1. Lineage (NCBI taxonomy): Eukaryota > Metazoa > Arthropoda > Arachnida > Araneae > Nephilidae > Trichonephila > Trichonephila clavata. Next base: position 50,783 of record BMAO01039689.1, read on the forward strand.
TGTTCTTGATGGACTTGCGTATGCGTCGGAGTGTCTCACAGTACACATCGGAGTTAATGCTTTTTCTGTGCTCGAGTAATTCTGTGCTCGCATCATTTGGACGCCGCTTTTTATAAGAGCCTTTGCTCTCTCCTGCGCATGCGGGCACCCGCGCATGATCCGATCCCAGTCAGAGTCTCCAATGGCATCCCGAGATGTCTCGCTACATTCTCCCTTGGCGGAATAAGCAAATATTTAACTGTTTCATTTTTATGTCGTTTCGTACCTTTTCATTTGATCACCCCTTGTAGAACAAGATGTTTTGGACCAAATAGATACTGCAAAAATAATCGATGAATTTGCCCAAGAAAAATCAAGACGTAAAGTTGTATAGCAAAATTTTAAGCTTTTAAGTAAGGTTTTTTTTTAATTCTTTAAAATAAAGTTAAATTTTTTTTAGCCGTTAATTTTTTTAGCTATACATTTTATTTTGAGAATTTAAGGTCAGCGAATTTTTTCACTATTTAAGTTTTTTGACTTTTCATCCCAGGGGGCCCCAAAACTTTTACCGCCAGGGGCCTCCAACAAGCTTAATCCGCCTCTGGGGGGGGGGTACATTGTTATAATCCTCACCTCTTAATTTAAAAAAGACTGGACTTTAATTTCTAAAATTGAAGTAGAATTATCTTTCATTCTCCCTTAAATCAAATCTCCAAAGTGGATTTCCGCAAATCCCATTTTTAGTGGATTTCTACTCAACAAAATGAACATATTTCACGTCTAATAATTCAAAAAAGGAAAATCTTTTATCAATATGCCTCGTAACCCCCTTTTGAGAGTCGATTTTTGAGAAAAACGTTCTTATATATATATATATATATATAGAAGATTCCAGCTCAACAACAACCACACCAAATTTCATTATTGCAGGTCTAGTTGTTCGAGTCCACACCCTCTTCATATAAGTCGATTCTCCCGCGAAATCTGTTCTTAGCGGATTTCTATTCAACAAACGATACAAACTAACCAACTTTCTAGTATGTAGACCCAAAACTTCAGGAATTTTTTGTCTATAACACACCTCGAACCCGTTCCAATATCCCTTTTCTTTGAGGGTCGATTCTCGCAAAATGCATTATTAGCGGCTTTCTATGGAAGGAACATGCCTTATCAAATTTCAAGTCTGTTGGTCTAATAATTGCAGAGATGTTGTGATAAGTGAGTGAGTGAGTCGCTTTTCACCTTGATATATATAGATTGAATTTATAGTTATTGATTGTAGTCATTCGATTTATTTTTATGTGTCTTCTTCCATTCTTTTCTAATTATTTATTCTTTGAAGCCAGTGGGAAATGGTGCAGATGTATCCATTCCTCGCTGTTACCCAGTAATCCATTTCAAATGATGAGTTTCTCATCTAGTTTGCATTCATTAAGAGTATCCGTTGGAACCTATTTTAGTGTACCCCTGGTTACAAAAATTAGTTGGCGCCAAATGAGTGAGTGAGTGAATATTAACGTCGCTCTGTTCAGCTACAAGAGGGCTTTTAGTTGGCGCCAAATGTAGAGGTAAACCCAACTTTTGTGTTTTGTGTAGTCAAACTATTGTTTGTCTGAAATATTTTCTTATTCTAAGCTCTTAAGGATATCATTTTAATATTTAATATAAATGACAAACAAAGCTAATACCCACACCAAGTTTGATTCAGGTGAATACTCCTACGTATTATTTAATTTTCCCCTTCACATGTAATACAGAATGCGTGAAAAATGACACAACTCAAGACGATGCATCAAAGAATGCTAAAATCTCTTCTCATTCTATTACCTTCCAGGTTTGTGAGTGGTTGCGGTAGCCAATGGTTATGAGCTTGTGGCCGGAGTGTCGAAGGTTCGAGTCCTGGTGTCAATAAAAACTTGCTGTGTAGACGCGATCGTTGCATCCGTCGAGGCTGAAGCGTCCTTCTGTTGGTCAGGTGTGGAAGGGGGCCTAGGTGTCACCCGACCGAGACGCATGACGAGGTCCTCTTGTTGATTAAGAACGCGACGAAAATATAGCTCTCACTCACTCACAGGTTTTTGAAAATGTGAGCTTACTTCTCGAATAAAACTCATTTAGGTTTTACACTAAAAATAAAACTCATATATTGTAAATGCAGTTTTGCAAAAACAAATTTATATTGGAAAAATTTTATTAACTATTTCGAAACTGTTTCTGAATCTCAAGCAGAAATGAATCAGTTGGACCTAAAATCATCCAGTGAGTCGTTCATCTGTCCTTTCTTTCTGATTTTCTTTCTTCCAGTTTTGAGATGGGGAGGGGGGGGGGAGGTGGAAAGAATTGAGCCTAAATAAAAGAAAAATTTCAGAATGCAAGAACGTTTCAAAATACAAAGGAGATGACATGTCGCGAGAAGCATATTGAAAATTGTGTCTTACATAGTGATCTATCAAATCGTAGCTTTCGTCTGAAAATCCGCAAATGTTCTGTGTCCTATCTTTTTTTTTTTTTAAAAAATAAAAAATAAATAAATTGAATTTAGGGATTTCTTCAGGAAGAAAAAAAGAAAGGAATTTCTGAAAAAAAAATTCAGAAGCTGTCTCATCTGTCAACCTTCAAAAGATCTCGCTCACGGATAGTTCCAACTCCATTTATTATTCCACTCTCGGTCACCGCGTTTCCCTTATTTGCCGTTAGATGTCCCTTCTGTCGATATTTGGAATACTACCGATTTCCGGTATCGGACCCCGGATGTTCCGACAGTGAGGAAACGACATCTTTCCTTCCCGTCTTTTTTTTAAGTGTAACATCTTTACTTTCGGTTGCTGTTTATTATTTTTTTCTTCCGAACTCCCTCCACACTGTTTATTTTTTGTTCGCTTCCGAAAGTCGTCAGAAAATGAACATGACTTAATTTCTTTTTTATTGCTGGCAACAAAGAATTTCCCGCTCTTTTCTTGTTGCTCGGAGCGGCCAGCATAAGGGATCCGTCTTCGCCTTATGAGTTTCGGAAGCGGCTCGCCATTCGAATGTCCTCCGACGAATAAAAAGAATCTTAGAAGGGAGATGTCATTCACTCCGTCGGCATCAAACACGTGACCGACCCAGATGAACGATTATTACATGAGCTAAATGTAAAAGGAACTTCTGGTCTCAAATCGAATCAACTTTTGAAATTTCAAAAGGGCAGCTATAAGTAAGCAAAATGATTTTCTGCTCCTGTTCATTGTAGTACAAAGTTACGTTTTATAAATGGATCAGCTGGCTGAAAAAAAACACCACTTTAAGCGAGTGTTTTAGTCGCGGTAGCCTAGGGGTTATGGTCGCTAATTCGTGGCTGGAGTGTAGCGGGTGCGAGTCCTGGTGCCACTGAAGATCTGCCGTTGTTCTACGTTAAATCAGTCGAGGCACAAGGTCCTTCCGTTGGTGTGTTATTGCAGTTAAGAGAGGGGAGGAGGTGCTAGATCAGATGTCGTTCTCGTCAAGCGACCCAGGATCAAAAAGACGAGGTCCGTCGACAATAGCCCTCGTGTTGCTTTATGGTCCGAAGTTAATCTAGCACACGATAGTTTAGTCTTTCGGTCACATCTTTCATTGCCATGGTAATGGAATGAACAGGGATGCGTACAGTGAATTACTTTATATTAAAAGAATGGAAGGTAAAGTTTATTTTTAAATACATTCTCTAAGATAATGTGAAGGGAGCTTTTAATAGTTATTCATTTATTTTGTACTGCATTCGACTAATGGGACTGGTCTTTCTCTCTTTTGAATATTTCGAGTTCTATACTAAATCGAAATGTGAAGAAAATATTTTAGGATATATTTGAATTATTCGATCTGTATGGATTCCGAGGAGGATATACAAACCTGAAGAGGACGCAGTCCGGGTCTTATATCTATGTTTTCTGCCCACGATTCTAGGGTTATCGGTCGCTCTTGTGCAATCACCTAATGTGCCCCCCCCCCCTAGAGAATTTTTCATATTTTGACTAATACTTAATGTTGACGTTAAAAACTCATCTACTTATATAAGAATAAAACATTAATATAAACTCAAATAAACAAGTGCAAAACTTTATTTTTTAGCCAAGTAATGAGTTATAATAGCGACATAATATACTTTAACAAAAAAATAAACTAACAAAAATATTACCTTTAAAATAAAAACATATATTTTATAATTATAATTGCGAAACAACAGAATTTACTCAAAAAATATGATCTAAAAAATAAATACCAAAGTATAAATCTCGTGAAACGAAAAGTATATAAATCAGTCCTATGTACAAAGACTAAGTAATATATTATACCGTAAAATCCAGTGTATAATGCGCACTTTTAACTCAAAAAATAAGATGGAAATTTACGGGTGTGCGTTATACGCCGGGTATAAAAATGAGAGCTTTAAAAATACAAAAAGATGAGCATAGAAAAAATCAGACTTTTACATATATCGAAATACTGTTTCTGTGAAAGAAATAACATTCCTTATGAACTTAAAGGGTTGTAATTCTAAAAGTACACCATTTTTTACTAAAGCTTGGAATAATACCTCGAATAAAGGACTTTAAAACATATAAGAGCATTGCGCACGTGTGGTTCAGGCTTCTTCGCAAAAAAGGGTGTACGTGTTGTTATACGTGGTGAATATACCTAAAAACTAACAATTGCAGCTAGAAAGTTTATGGGCGCGTTATACGCCGGATTTTACTGTAACTATAAAATAACTTTTCTGGCATTCTGAGAAGCAAATTTGTTAATAGTTTCGGTTAAATCAATTTTTGCAGATTTCTGATGCAATTGAGATTATGGCCAAATCTGAAAGCCTTTCTCGTGTCATACTATTTCTCAAGTAATTTTTAATGATTTTAATTTACTGAAACTTCTTTCATCTGAAGCTACAAAGACAGGTAAGGTTAAAAAAACTCTTATTGCTTGAGCAAAATTTGGAAAACAGGGAATAAGATCATTTTTCACTATAATTTCTAATATCTCAGTTGGCTGTTTTTTACCAGGAAAAATATCTTTGAATGAAGTTATTTCATTAAAGAGTGTATGTCATCTATATCTTTCACAATACTTCCTTCTTCCTGTACTTGTAACTTAATATCTAAATCCATACAGGCTTTCATGAGATCATCATTAGAAATGTTGTGAAACTCATACAGTTTTGATTTAAACAAAAATCAACGGCAGCACCTTTTCACTAAAACTTAATAACTACTTACACTTGATCGTGTTACGACCAATATTAGTGTATGTTAAATCAAAATTGAATGAACATATTGAAATAAGAATGGTTTTTCATATTTTTCCTTATATATACAAGTTGCAGAAAAAAAGCGAATGCCATATACCTCTAACTTTGTCGAGATAGTGCAGGCTTCTAAGGATGCTTTTGCCATGTCATAAACGATCAAATTTCAAGAGTGGCTACTACATGACAAGTAGATTGTGGATTGAACCCCGGATTTATATTCGCTCCGTTATCGTAGACCTGCCTTCCGCATATCTAGCAAATTTAGCCCTAATTTTTGAAGTTTCTCAGCTGTTAAATATGAAAGTTCTTTTCCAATCAATCTTTTAACTGGAAGGAAACCTAAAAAATTATTTTATTTTAACGGTAACTTCATTAAGATAAGATTTCTCAATACATACATATCTTACCAGAAATGTCATTTGTTCGATCTTACTAAAATCAGAGGCACAATATAAAATTATCTAATAACATTTGGCTTGTTCACTTTTATGAGCAATATGAAGTTTAAAATTCTCATGTAGAAGAGAAATTATTTCGTTCTGAGTATTTTTCCCTAGATAGTGTATTTAGCTTCTTCCCTTTTTAGCACTCTTCGAGAATGCTCCACTATTTTTGGATCAAATTTAGCAAGTAATTGAATTATTTGTATAAGATTACCATTATATATTGGAATTAAATTTGACCAAATTTGCAATATGAAAGTGTGACAAATTTAATTTGTCACACTTACCTCGAAGGGCTAAGCAATTTTGAACCAGTACCTTTAACGTTGCTACAATACGTAGAAGCAAATCGCACCAATAATCGCAGAAGTAAGTCTTTTCGAGTCACTGTCAATTGTTTTAGAGCAATGTAATCGCTGACTGAATTCCATCCAAGACTTCTGGTTTGATTATGGTTTTTTGATGTTTCATGTTTCATGTTCTTTTAAAATGTCAACGTGATGTTTCCAACTTTTAAAATATTCCGTGGAAAGAGAACTAATGACACAGACAAAAAGTCTGCTGCAAAAATAATATGCACAGTTTTTTGTAATCGATTAACGATTTACGCATAACCTTTTCTCCGTTTTTGAAAATTTTGGCGTAACAATATGAGCTAAATGTTCGACCGGCGTCGTCATAAGGAAAATTATACTTTGTCAATGGCTTATATAGAGGGTCCTTCTTTTACTAAAAAAACATCTTTCGGCGTCTGATAGAATAGCTGGCCAGGTTCCTAGATCTGAACTAAATATCATTGTTAGAGTATTGTGATTTTAGGATTTTTTTTGGAGGAGTTCCTACAACAGCAGTGAGGCCGCGGTAGCCTAGTGGTCAAGGTATCGGATCGTGGCTGGCATGTCACGAGTTCGAGCCCAGTATCACTAAAAACTCGCTGTGTAGAGGAGCGATGCAGATTAAATCTGTCGAGAACTCAAACGTCCTCCCTTTGGTGTGTGATAGTTAGGAGAGGGGTGCTACCTCAGGTGTCGTCCTCGTCACTTAACCATGGTTCAAAATGACGAGGTTTGACGCCAAAAGCCCTCGTGTAGCTGAACAGTGTGACGTTAATATTCACTCACTCACCTTACTACAACAGTGCCACTATCTATTCTGTTTATTTGATCTGCAACATCCTAATCATGAAATTCTAAATCTGATTCTATACTGCTTTCCTTTTTTCCTAGTGTCTTGTAAGTAATTCAGTAAACTTTCAGCCTGTTTTTTTAAAATGGGCTTGTTTTTGAGTCTTATTCTTTTATAATGGGCACCAGTTAGTGTTTTTATGCCTTCCCTCGGACATTCTAAAATTTTCAACAACATATATATCAATTAAGTAGGGAAAGAATAAAAATAATTGATAAATTGCTTTCATACAAAAAAACTTTAATTTATCAAAAATTGACTCATTTGAATTAAAATTCGATATATTTGAGATTTTCCAAAATCTTATCGTAAATTTAAAACAGAGAATAAAAAAGTCCCTATTTTACTTTCGTTGAAACACTCTTTCTTTTAATTTATGTTTAATGCATTGTGACGTTCCCGCAACACAGCTGTGATTCGGCTTCTTTGTGGGTATGGTCACCCTACGTGAAATTTACACCTGCACCCTTAAAAATATTGCATGGTCTTGTCTTAAACCCCTCTCTGCCCATCAACCGGTTGTAATTCGAAGCTAAAGACACGGGAACCGCTGTCATCCCCGAAGCCTAGAGAGGGCACGGGAAGAGAAAGAGATGGTCTGAAAATTTCACCGAAGACGAACGCCAGAAACTCCTTCCTCACAAAATAACAGAACTTGGACTCTAATAATCTAATTACTAAGTTAATTTCAATGTAAATAATAGCTGTGGCGTAGTTAAACTTAACATTTAAATTAACCAATATCACGTTACCTTGATTTATTCAAACGTAAGATTTTTCAAAATTAAAATGATTAAGTCTGAATTTTTAATTATCCTCCCACATATACATCTGTACATAGCACGCACAGAAGATAGAAGGGATTTATATAAATATAAATCTATAAAAAATATAATGTTCTATTTGTACTGCTCCTACAGAAAAAATACTTTCCTTTTTTCTTATTAATATAGCACTAGAAATTTATAATCATAATAAATACCAAAATTAACACTTATAAAAATACTCAAAAAGACAACAATATTTAAAATAATAATATAAAATACATTATATTTCTCATTCGAACAAAATTCCGTCTTTCAGCTTTTGCAAAATTACGCGGACCGTCCCCAAAAGCCCTCGTGTAGCTGAACAGTGGGACGTTAATATTCACTCTCTCACTCATTCAGCTTCTGCAAAGAATGTCATTTCGAAATATTTTGAATAACATTTAAGTCTTAACACATGTAGTCTCATTTGAAAATAAATTTATAATAATGAAATAATGGTGCTAAATTTAATTTTTGATTGAGAAAAAGAAGGAAACATTTAAATAACTCACCTATTATTGACCTAATTCCCAAACTTTAAATATTCTGAAAGTATTTTTAAGAAATGCCTTTTCGATATTTCTATCAGCAATAATGCAATTACTTTAAAAATATACCTATAATTACAAAATAATATTATTAAACTTCTTTTGTATAAAAAGAGAGAGAGAAAAAACCCATCTAAAAACACATTTGTTATATTGACTTAACTTGATGATTCAGAAAAATGATTCATAATGAAAAATTCAGAAAAAAAATCAAAATTTACAATAAACAAGACAAATAAAGTTCATTTTTTTTAAATACTGGGAACAGTTATGAAGATTGTGCAATGTCTAGTTCCGAAAGTGGAAGCTCTCTTACGAAAAAAAAGGTTGCGTCAACAATATTATTTCGATTTAATTCAAAGATAAATTTTATGATTCATACACTCTTAAGTATAACTATGGGTACATATACAAAATAATTCCATTGATATTAAAATAAGCTAGTTTTCTTTTAGTTCAGTGGACTTTTCAGTTAAAATCGTTATTCACTTACGTGAATTTATTTTTTATGCAATTTATGTATATAAACCAAAAGATATTTTATTAAACTAAATATATTATTTTTATTATCCGCTTTTTCATAAAAGTATAAATACAATAAAATATTCTTTAACACTTAACTTAATATGGTAAAAATATAATAGTACCTCCAAAACCTGACACAATATGTCTTAATTCCAGAAATTTAAACCCACAAGACCAGACATTATGTATTTTATCCTTTAATGCTAAGCAAATTAATTTAATTAGAAGTTCAGGCTATATCTTTCTTTAAATAAATTATGCCCAAATAAGTACATTAGTCACAGGTTTTTTCCCCCTTAATTTTGAAGTTAATGAAAAGTTAAAATTCTTAGTTGAAAAATTTTTATTAATGAATAAATGTTTGAAATGAGCAGTATTTACAGAAAGTTACGGAAAATACTCTATTGTACGGATCTTTTTGAAAGCCTTTGCATTGTGTCAGCTTAAGCACGCGTTTTTATTTTTATGTAAATCGAAAGAAAACGCGAGTCCATGCTTTATTATAATAGCTTTATTATACATTCTGTTTTGTCTATAAATAGAAGCGTCGAACATACAGTATTGTACTCTCCCCCCCCCCACCTCTATTAAGTTACATTGATTTATTAGGCTAACACTTTATTTGATTTATTTAAAGAAAAACACAAGCTATATATATATACTACTCTCTTTCTTGTCTTTGAGATCCTAAAATTTTACCAAAAAAAAAAATCATTTATTTTTTTCTTAACTTATCTTTTAATTATTTTTTTAGTTTCACTTTAATTGAATGTCCCTAAATGAGAGGTAAATAGATAAGGTCCATATTCTAAAGAGAACGATATCAACATTAAATGAGCCTATTTCAAAGTGTATCTTACAGGAGGTACTACAGAATGTGTGTACTTTAATGTAAACCTTAAATAAGTAAATAATAATTCAAAATTAAAAACACTATTACCTGTTGCTATTTCATACGATCTAAATGAAAGAGATTGATTTGTGCCTTCTTCGAAAAGGAGTCTGTTGATAGCAACGATCACAAGTCAAGTAACTTTACTCAAGAGTAAAATAAAACATCTCCAGTTGCGCTAGATATCTTCCAAAAATTCTAATTGCCTCTGTTCCCTTAAGTTAGATGACACCGGACATTCTATGCTGTGGGGGGGGGGGAAGAATGTCCATTCTGACCTCACTCCCGATGGGGAGAGAGTGACATAAGAAAGAGAAAGCGTATCAAATTTCCTGATTTAACATACACATCAGCTTTGAACCATTCAAGGTTCAACACATAAGAAAACAGACATCAAACGTATACAGTACGAAATAAATAAGTACTTAAAATATAATACCAAATTCACAATACTAAATACAAATATATAACTGAACATCGCAAAAAAGATAAATCAAATACATATTTAACAATAAATTCTATCAGTAAGCCAATAAAATATTTAAATGTGCATGTAAATGCAAGTAATTTTTCCCACCAAGACACATTTATAAATAAGAAAGTGTGAACGATAACGTTTTAGCAGACGTAATTTTTAATTGTACATAAAAATGAAATATTAAAGAACTGCAATTTGCCGAACGCTGCTCTAAAAGAAATATTCTGTTTTGTGCACATTTGAGTCATCCTTAAAGTAGTAATACCATAAGTAAAACAAGATAATTACCGTTTTCCCCTTTATATCAGGCCAGTGAAAATCATACTAAGATAAGCGTATCTATATACCTGTATCCCGAGCCGGGTGCCAATTTACTTGCTACAACAAATCGCCCCTAGTACAATTTTACAAAAGATAAAGTCTTTTTACAAATGTGTGATATCGTCCTTTTTATAAAAGATATAGTCGCTTTTACAAAAAATGTACTAGTTACAAATTTTATTAGTAGCGGTCGGCATTTCAATTCAGTCTATAAAATGATTGTGTTCCAGGTTTCTAAAGCATGAATAATAATATTTCAGAAAATATTTTCATACAAATTTTTTTGAAACAAAAAAAATGTACTTTTCAAATTCGGTCCAAATGCCGCCCCGGACATGGGTCCAGTTTTCCCAGCCCTTGCTGCTAACGTAGAAAAATAGTGAACACGGTAGCGGCTAAGTGGATCAGGTGACATGAAATTATTTTTCAACTAGGAGATGGAGAATACATAAAAGTGGACAATATATATATATATATATATATAATATATATATATATATATATATATAT
>BMAO01039690.1:0-21917 GCA_019973975.1 Trichonephila clavata
AAAAATTAATAACAAACTATTAATATTTTTAAAATCGAAATTATCAACCTTTAATATAGAATTCCTTTTTAAAAGAGCTCAAAACAGAATATTATTCTAAGATGCCACTGTATACCATATTATATGTTCTTCCTTCAGTTGCAAATATGTGAAGATTTGAGCATTAGACACACCATCAGGTTACATATAGTTGGCCATGGGAAAAACATTGATTTTCCAAATGCACCCTGTTACTTGCAATGTTAGCCCTCTCGTTTGTTAATAGCAACAGTAAAACTGGAAATTGAACTGAAATGGTACGTCAGTTGGAATTCAAGGTATGATAACATTATTCCTTTTAATGACATATGTTAAAATATTGGCACCAAGTATATTCTGCATCAGTTTTGTGATCCAAAGCATCGTTCCCTTACATAGTCGAGGAGCATCGAGATATTGCACAAGTATAACTGGTACATTTAGTTTTAATTAAAGTTTATGTAAAGGGTGCACCCGATAGTTCCTCCGTGGGATATGAAGTACTTTGTTATTTATCCATGATTGATTGCACTCATTGATAAATATTTCTTCATTTCCCCTTCCCCCACACGTCGTTTAAATTTTCAATGTTGATTTTAAGGACAATATCATTGTTAGGCGCCAATATTGATCTTGCGCGCAACCACTGATTCCAATTTAAAGTTTGTTGCAAACCCGGGTAAATTTGAGCAATAAGATTTACTACATTATCTTCTACATTACAAAATTCTCTGGAAATAAAATATAACCTCCAGCATTTGCGGCCAAACATCCATAACCGATTTTCAATTGCGTCTCTGCATAACGTTTAGAATCTGCGTCATTATGAAAACTCACTCTCATATTCGTGTTCAGACTGAATTTTTCAACTTTTGCCCATAAGCTTGATGATTTAATAGAGACTGATTTCATCTGCCGGTGTACCCTCTCTGGATTACAGGAATAGTTTTTTCAAAATTCACCAGCTACCATTCCTCCAATAATATCTGTAGTATCTCGTAAATCCTAAAGAGTCCGAAATAACGCTTTTATAGGTTTCTTGTGAGGTATCGTATTTTCATCCCACACTAAAAGCTTAAATTGTGGAAGCATCCTGCCTTTAGAGCTATTATTTCTGAAATTTCAGAAGAGTGAATCTTCAAATGCAAGATTAAGCGAGAATTTTAAAACGGAATGTGCAGTATGACCGTCGGCCAGTAGTGTCACGGCTATACCGGAAGGAGCCAGATGCAACTGCTATCTTCTAATTTTTTCTCATGAACATTAATAATATGTTTAGCAAAAACTTTTTTCCGGTTCCTCTAGTGGTGTCGAGAAAAATGAGTGCACCACTGCTGGATTCTATTTTACGTAACACTTGTTGGGAAATGTGACTTTGTTCTGGAGTTCATTGAGGGATAAATCCTGTTACTTGATGTTGCAATGCTATAAAATCGTAGTTTAATTCTGAAGGAATTTCATTATCGAAGCCATTTCCGTTGACACGTCTAGGGCTAATCATTCCAAAATCATGTAGCTTCTTCCTAACCATTCTGAAAACCTTTATTGCGTTTTGTTGTAGATCTGTTCATTGAAAGCATATTTGGTTGTTTTTCGTAGCAAAATATCTTCCGCCATGTAGTCTTTGTACTTATTCCAAAAGGCTTGAGGATTAGAAAGACTGAAGATGAAATAAGTATTGAGTAAAGCTCCCTAATTTTACTCGGCGAGTGACATTGTATGGATGCCTCCTTAGTATATCTTCAAAGTAATACCTCCTTGTAAAATATCTAGGTTCAGTATAAGTGAAAACTTCTGTGCTAAATTTGAATATTGTATAATTAGGTTAAAAAAATTCAAAGTAATAAATACTTTCCAAAGTAATCAAACTAATCAAAACTACTAAAGTCATCAAAACTTTTTATGAAACTGATGCATAATATTACCATAGAGTTTTCAATATCACGCGCGCGCAATTCGCTAAAACTTGATTTCGTTTCCCTCTTTAACCTTAGTGGGAGAAAATTTGCATTAAAATATGTGGGATTGTCGGAATAGAGAACTTCTTAGTTTGACCGTATGTTAGTTTGACATTTAACAAACGTTGCGTAACAAACGTTAGACGTTTAATAAAAAAACCATTTAAAAATTGCTTTTTGTAAAGATGTTAAGTTACACTACTTCAGTTATTTTTTTACAAATGTGAGGAAATTTTTATAAAAACTTCCATTGTTGACCAAATGCATAATTTTGCGCCAACTTGGCGGAGAGTAAGCAACGTTAACGTTTTACCCGCATAGTTCCTGTTCCCGTAGGACTATGGAGATAAAATATATCCTATGTTACTCGCTGATAATGTAGCTTTCTATTGGTGAAAGAGTTTTTAAAATCGGACCAGAAGTTCCCAAGACTAGCCGGAACAAACAGACAGACAACAATTTTAAAAATTGATTTTTTTATATAAGTACGGTATATACCTTTAAATGCATTTAGTAAAAAGCTGCTAATTTGAAATTACAAACAGACACTTCAATTTTATTTATTTGTATAGATAAATAGTGATATTTGCGTTTTAATTTAATTCATCCGCCCATCTGGTGTAGCGGTTAGCGACGCTGACTGATGTGCCGTACGGCCTGGGTTTGAATGCGGGAGAAGGCATGGCTGTTTGTAAGCGTATGATGCATTTGCGACTTGGGAAATTCTAAATAACCATCGAGCCACTAGTTTTCTTCTGAGGTTGGTGGGAGTGGAAGAGATTTGGGAGGATCCTGTACCCCTTCAGACAGTACTCTCTCAAAATTGGGTTGTGGAAGAGATCAAATTTGTACTGTCACCTGTATGTTCCTCAAAGCTACGGATAACGACAAGTGTAAAAACCTAGCCCATTGCCGCAACGAATATCGTGAGCCTTGATATGATGTTGCTGTCAATCAGGTAGCATATGAAGCAACATAATAACTTAGTAATTTTAAATGAGAGTAAAAATATTGCTTGCCGTCATCTTTTAGAGCATTTTAATTTTCACGGTATTTTTTTCTTCCTCTACATGTTGGGTATAATTTTGAATTATTTTATATTTTTTACTATTTCTACAATTTTTTCCACATTGAATGTAAAAAATAGCATTTATTATTATCTTTTAATAGTCCTCTATTTCCTTAGTATTTATTAAAATCAATAACGTTTGATTGAAACTCGATTTTCAATTTTTTATGTTTTTGCTTCTTTCTCATATATATTCTTTATTTTTATTTTTTCCATTCCTTTTTGCTGCTTTTATTTAAAAAGTTTATTATTACATCTTATTACTTTAAATCAATTTAAATGTTTTAATCAATTAAATTAGGGATTAATTAAACTGCATGTTCCTTTTCAGTTAACACTATTTTAATTGTTTTCATTTAGTAATTTTACAAGTTATACCACTCTTCAATTCACACATGTCTTATAATTTATTTAACAATTAAAACCCAGCTTAGGAGAAGAAAAACTTAGGATTTCCAACGAGATATTCTTGTAATTAAATTATATTTAAGCTAAAATTGCAGCTATGAAATAAATAGCGATATATATACAAATATAAAAGGTGTATAAGCGTTATCTTAAGAGAGATTTCCTGCAAATATATAAATAAATTGAATTGTTAAAGTTTTCCTTTTTATCCAAAATTGTGAAACGGAGATACTCAGATTTAGAAATGCTTCGTGAAAAGCTTATTATGTGAAAAATGAGTTATTTAATTTAAAAATTGTGTTGCAATACTCGTCTGTCTCTATCATAAAATGTATAACTTAAAAAACTGTTCTATTCAAGAATCATTTCGTTTTTAACTAACCAATTTTTTTGTTTTTTTTATATTAAATTTTATAAAGACATTTTTAAACTATTGATACCTAATATTTTTTTATTTGTATAGTTTTCATGAAGGATATATTTTTAGAATTTCCTTATAAATACCTGATAAAAAATATTTCCGCACGATAAAACATATATGAATTTCTTTTCTAAGTACTGCGGGCGTGTATACACGTCCTGCTGATCTAGTGTCTTTAGTGCCCCGGACGTGTATACTCGTCCTTCCAAAAGAGCACTTCTTGTATTGCGCTGCTCTGTTTAAAACTAGTACCACAGCTTTAGGATACAATAACATGATATTCAAAGTGCTTCTAAAGGATTTACTTATTTCGGAGAAAAAGTAGGGAAGAATTTGAAAGGATAAATTTCTAGGCCGATAAATTCATAGCAAAGCAGTTTTTCTTCTTTTTTTCGTTTGAGTGTGTTTTTTGCTATTCTTAATTTTCTGTCATTTTCACTTACCTTGTGTAATATAAGCTTTTTAATTTTTTGTACGAATACACTGAATGAGATACTGGTTTATGTCTTCCAACCATGTTTCAGGTTATATCACAAAACAGATAAATCATAATTTATTTTTTATTATACTGCAACTCTAGAGATAATTTATTTTATCCTTTCCTTTCTGTTTCAAATTGAAAGTGAAGAATTTTTAGGTAGAAAAACATGCCTTTTCCTCCCCATAATAAAACGCGTAATATCGGGCGGTAGCACTGAGAAGTGAATTTCGGTACATTTACTCGGCAGTTAAGGAGTTAAAAAATTTTGTCTTTATTTGTGTATTTTGAAACACACAAAAATTAGGGCATGATTCGATTTAAGTTGAAAATAAATATATTCTGTCTGCAGAATGATTGAATTATATATTTACACCCAAAAGATAGATAGCTTTTCGCAGTAAGTAGAATATAAGAATAACATAATATAGAATAGTTAACTTTTGTTGTTTAAAATAGGAATCAAAATTATTGATGTAAAAAAAAGGGAGGCAGAAAGATTTTGGAGAGTGAATATCGTATGTCATTTCAACATTATAGAATAAAGAATCGTTCAATCCTCGTATTTCAACATGATTAAAATAGAAAAAATAATGTAGTGACAATGCTCTGTTTAAAAAAGTTTAAATAACATCTTTGGATGTGTTTTATTTCTGATATCAAAACTCTAGATAATACGCTTCATGCAAAGTGATTTGTTGAAAGAACCATGTTTAATTTACAATTCATACATACTGATGTGCGTTGTTTAAGTAAATATTTTTGTTTGTTTATAATGCGCTTTGATATTTATGTATCATTTTAACTCTTAAATATTTTTTTAATCAAGTTGCAAATGGAAAATATTTTTAATTCACAAATATTTAATTCTTAAATGTTCCTGCTCTTCAAGAAAGAATTTTAAAAAAAAACAGAAATATATTGTTCCCTGATTAAAATTTTATTTTCAAGAAAGATGAAACCTTTTATGCTCATTTTCATAAATTAAAAATAATGCTAGCCTTCGCAAATAAAACTACAAAATCAAAACAAACGTAAAACTTTTATTAATTCAATTTATTAAACAATAGATAAAGAACAGAAGAGATAGTGTATGTATGATGCATTCATGAAAACGATGACTTTTGCTCTCAAGAGGAATTACTGAAAATAGCAACTTTACTAAAAATATTATATGGTTTGTATGATGGTTAAGACATATTATGTCTTTCATGTGATGTAATACAATCCGTATGACACCTAGGTAAGCTGAGTATCAAATTATCGCGCTGATTGATCTTAGAGAAGAATAGCAATTGTCTTGGTAAGCAATGTTCTTTTAAGTACGGGTTCTCATGTAAGAGGTGGTTGATGGGCTGCAACTCGTCAGCCAAGCATATCCCACACATGCTCTCTAGTATATCGAATTCAAATCAGATGAAAATGCTGGTTGTTCCATATGGGTGATACCCTTTAGATTGAAGGCATTCATTTAAGATGTGTTCTCGGTGAGAACGAGTGTTATCATTCATAAAGAAAATTTCTGCCCTTAAGAAACACCTAATCAAAAGTACATGTTGTTTCAGAATGTTCTTTTCCAAATGAACTAAACTTAAAAACTTGGAATCCTAAAATGAAGTACTTTGCTACTTAAGTTAAATTCCCCTTTTTTGTATTTTTAAGACAGAGACTCCAAAAATTAGGTAAAATGTTAAAATGTGGTGTAGTTGATTAAATTTTTTAAAGAGTGTTTCCTTATTTAAGAAAAAAAAATTTAATAATGTTTTCTTTTGGAAATCAAATAAATAAATTCTTACCGTGTAAAATCTGTAAAATGTTCAATACTTGAAGAAGTCAAAAATATCTTCTCGCACATATTTTTCATTTAGAATAACAAAATATTTTGAGTTTGTGTATCACAAAATATTTTGAGTTAAATTCAATAAAATCTTCAAATGGGGTGGGAGGAATAATAATTATGTATTTCATTAGATATAATTACGTTCCAATTCCTCATTGAACTCATTGATAAGCAAATGTAAAAATAAAATCGAAGTTATGGATTTTGAAAATGTCGGGTAACAAGGCAAATGAAAAATAATATTTATCTTCTACAAACAGCACAAATTACTTTCCGTCGAATTGGCTTAAGCAGAACGAATTATAAACCCCCAAGAAGGGATTTTTGAGTGCTTAATCCATGGTGGAAACACTGAGCTTACCATAAAGCAAATGATGCCCAATTTTAATTCCGATCAGTTTCTTCTTGTGGGAATAAATGTGGTAAGATAATCGGATTATTATTGAGGATTATAGCACCGTTGCGAAGCTTAAAATGAATTTGAAAGAATTACTCACGCGTTATTTGGTGATTAATTCTGAGCCTCTAATTTAATTTTCTTTCAAAATTCTGAGATTATTAAGTATCCCTTTTATGTTTATACTGATACATCTTAGTATTATGAAAATGAACTTTCTTTTCGATACTTTTAAGTAAATATAAAAATCATTTATGTATATAACAAATAGATTAAGTGCAGGTTTATGAAAAGAAAGACGTTTGTTATGTTCTGGTCTTTTAGTGATAATTTTAAAATGGGTAGTGTACTTTATAAAATTGTTTGTATCATTAACAAATGAACGCAATTATGTGAATTGTGTGTCTGGCTAATAAAAAGAGTCATAATGCAAACCGGTCCATTTAAACTATTAAGAATGACAAAATAAATTGAAAGTTGCTCGTGATAAAAGCAATAAATCTTGATTTCTTCCTTTAAAAATCATTTGATTGTGTAACCTGGTTTCACTTTTTAAAAAAAAGAAATGACAGATAATGTATTCTTTAAATATTTTACCGCCAGAAATTATTACTAAACTAAATTGTTGAAAGAACAAATTCTAAATGTCTAATGTATGCCAGTATATCGCTCTAGCAATCAGCAACATTGTGTTAAAATTTACAGTTAAAAATTACGCAAATTATTGTTACATCTTATTGAAAATTCTGCCCATATTTGAAAGAGAAGAATGAACTATTTTTTTTTAAAAAATAAGTCAATTCCTACTTTGAATGGATGAATAGAACGTATTTTATTAACGATTGGAAATTTAAACTAGATATACATACATACATTCAGGGGTTGTTTCAGTCGCCTTCACGTGGTGCTTCATGTTTAAACTAAACGACTGATAACGTATTACCTTAAAGCAGCTCTTTTTGATGAAGAAGTGAAGTTGAAAAATTGATGATAATTGATCTTCTTTCTTGAGGGTATAAGAAGTGTTTTTGAATGAATGAAAATGAATTAAAAAATCTTTTCTAAGACTAGGACTGAACCAGTTTTTAAGGTTTATATCTGTAATGTTGGTGGTTTAACAAATAACAAATTCATTGAATTGTAGACTATTGTTTTAAATAATGATTTAGACGTAATGGGCATTGTTGAGAGAGGTGCTGCAGCAGATATTGAGGAATATTTTAACTTAACTAGTTACCAGAAATTTGTGCTAAGGCGCTAAAGACAAATTGCTTCTGGCATAATTGTTTTTGTTGCACTTCCCCTAAGGCAAAATTAATTGCCACCCGCCAGATGACTACTGATGATAAGTTAAAATTTGTACAAATGCATATTTGGAAACAAGATACACGTATTACAGTATTTTTTCTTGTATAATCCTCCAAATAATAAGCCTGTTTTTGAGGGTATTCTGCTTAATTGAGATCGTAAATCATTTATCCTTGGATATTTTAATGCACCATCATCTCGTTAGAGTTATATGACGACAAGCTTTTGCATAGTTGAGAATCTTAGCGACTCAAATCCTATGGAATTTATTAAAAATGAAGAAAATTCTCCAACATTCTTGTCCTACAGTGGAGGCGTCTCTCATCTCGATTTGCTTTTGACACACACCATTCCAGGAGGTGCTGGGTATTAAATTCTACTTTCGAGTATTATAAAATATGAACCTTCTTAGAGAGAGCCTAAACAAACCTACTGGAATCTCAAAAGGCTAATTGGACTAAATTTAAAAATCTAACTAATAAAGTTTTGACCAATTCTTTGGTTATGCCAAATTGTGAGTATACTTCACAGCTTTTTACACTTGATGTACTTAAATGTGCCTCTATTTGTGTCCTAAGAGAACAGCAATAGTAGAATACGCCCTTTTGGAATGAAAATTTACAAAAACTTAATAAAGACATAGATGAAACAAGAGAAAGAGAGAGCTCGTATCACTGGACTAAGTGAGAACTTTGCGTAAAGCACAGGCTATTTAAAGGAGATCAATTATTAAAGCAAAACGCTTTTCTAATAAAAGATTCGTAGAATATTAGACTTTAGAAGATATGGCATAAAGGTTCATAAAGTTTTGTCCCAGTTGAACAATGTAAGAATCATAAGAAATGAACATATAAAGAAAGATTCTAAAGAACATACTACTGATAAAGCCATCTCAAGTGCATTTTGAGGGCACTCTGCAAGGGTAAGCAACTTCAGACCTAATTTTAAAATGTTAAAAAGTGATCTGAAATTACAACAGAACAGTAATTCATCAGATTTTCAACAACTTTTTAATGATGACTTTAATTTAGAGGAATGGGAAATGGTATTATACCTTGGTCAAGGGCAAGAGTGCGGGGCCTGATGGGATCTTACCAAAGTTTCTTATAAATCTGAGAGACTCTGCTAAAATGACTTTGTTCGCTTTTTATTAATCAAAACTGGAGAAATAGCTTGGAGTGCTTGGGGAAAAGATATAATTATATACCAATTCTCAAACATGACAAACCCGCCGAAAATATAGACATCTACCGTCCAATCTCTTTTACAAAATATAATGTGTAAGTTAACTGAAAGAAAAATTGCTGACAGATTACTGTATGTTGTAGACAAAATTGGAATATTTTCAGAAAGGCGAGCTGGTTTTCAGTGACATAGGTGCATTTCTGAACAAATTGTCAGCTTATCTCAAGAGATAAAGGATGGCTTTCAGAGAAAGCAAAGTACCCTTTCGGTGTTTGTGGGCTTTAAGAATGTATTCGATGGAGTTTCGAGAGCTGAACAGCTTAAAAGGCTGGTTTCCTGTGCGATTCTGGCAACTTATATAAATGAATTTAGAGTTTTCTTGACAAAAGATTTATTAGTGTTAGATATGACCATACTTTGTCTGGCTTTAGGCAAACCAGACAGGGTTTGCTTTAGGGAGCAGTACTGAGCCCAATTCTTTTTAATCTAATGATTAATGATTTGGTAGATCTTATTCCTAAATCTGTTCCAGGTATAGCTATTTTATTGTTTGCTGATCACATGGTGTTGATTGCTACAGTATCTGACATTTATGGCTTGGAGAGTGTGCTTGAGCAGGCTTTACACGTTCTGTACATTTGGTCTTACGAGAAAAATATGTTGGTTAATACTGATAAGACTACCTTTCATTTGTTTTATCTCAGTACTAAACAACATGACATACAACTTCAGTATGATAAAAAAAGCTTTATCTCAGACATTTGACACTGTTTATTTCAACATTCATTAAGACCCTAAATTAACATGGAAGAATCATATAGATTCAACTGTTGATAGAGGTTACTCAAGATCCAAGCTGCTTAAGCGCTTCTCTGGTGTAACTTGGGGCTCAACTCAAGACGTTTTGTGTACAGCCTAAAAGTGTTATGTTCAACCTGTTTTTGAATATGGGAATGAGATTTTAATAACTGCCTCTGATTTTGTTAAAAATAGGCTTAATCTTTTCCAAAAACGCATGTTACGTTTAATCACTCGTGGGGTCAAATCAACCCCTATAGCTGCAATGGAACTCTACACACATTTGGAATCTTTGTACAAAAAGAGTCAAAGAAGTGCCCTGAACCTGGTTGAAAAGATCTTAAGAAGAAGAAACAATTTCTTAAATTTTCTTAGGCCCATAAATAAAAGATTAAAAATCCATAAGTCTTTTATTTCAGCAGTTCAAGATCTTTATGATGCTTACGATCTTTTCACACCCAACGGCCAAGTTTTCCCACAGGACTTTAACCCTAGAAGGTGCCAGATGATTTTGGAGATTCAACTGGAACTTTTTTGTAGTGTTTGTAAACAATTTTATATACAAAGTGACTTAAAAAGTGCTGTCCTTGCTACTATACATTGCAGATTTCCTTTTGGCAAATGGTTCCATGTATACACAGATGATTCAGCAGAAGATGCTATTAGAACTGCTGGTGCTGGAGCCTATTAAAGTGCTTTCAGTATTAATTATCTGGTTGGAAAGTATTATGCTAATTTTGGTGGTGAGATAGCGACAATATCTTTCGAGATCGATACATTTGAAAGCTGTTTTGAATATCGTATTGTACTTTTTATCAATTCTCAAGCTGCCATTTGTTTTCTAACAAACTCAAGATATAATGAAAACGCACTAGTTAATTTCTGTAGAAGGAAATTACCTGAACTTGGGAAGTCTAGAGAAAGAATTTCCCATCATTGGATTCTACGCCACTGTAACATTTCTGGGAATGAGGAAACAGATACGATTGCTAAAGCTGAATTAGTCGTGTCCCAACCTGACTCTCCCTTGCATCTGCGTAACATCAAAAGTATCATTTACAGTAAACTGCAAATTAATAGAGCCTCCCTGTATGGTGAAGCAGGTGCAGGTAAAAGGTGGAATATCTTCCTTAACAAAAGTGGTAGAATCCCCAGTTTCCTGCCCCGATCTGTTGGAGTTGCGGGCTTTCGTTTACTTACTGGACATGACTATTTGCAAAGGCAATTACTTCGCATTGGGGTAAACGATTCGGCTTGTTGTTATCTGTGCAATCAGAGTGAAATGAATGGGGAACACCTCAGACATGCCCTATTGTTTTTAAGTGTTAGACTAATTTTAATTTTTTTATGCTTCGAAATCATTTTATTGGGCTGCTAGTCGACTAATGGCAGAGATACCGAAGACGACCGTTGGATAACACCCCCCAAACACACACACACACACACACACATATATATATATATATATATGGAAAAAATTTTATATAAAATACAGAACATAACAGGGAAAAAAAGAAAAAAGAAAAAAAATTAAGATCAAATCTAATGAAATACAAATAAGAACCTAGCGAGTCAAAATGCAATTTCGGACTTAAGACCGAATAAGTGGGGTTAAACTAGTTTGAAGGCGCCAACCTTCCCCCTTTGCAACTCGGTAGGAAAGACCAAAATAAAATAAATAGAAATTTAAAGTATAAAAATTCTAAGTATAAAAAATCCAAAGTATAAAAAATCTCATAGAAATATGAAAGAACAACCGACTACTATTAAGCAAAAAATTCTCCCAAAATGTTTAAGCAGAAAAATATCAAAAGAATTACCCAGTAAAAGGATTCTTCCAAAAAAATTTTAAAACTTCTGCTCACAGAGCTTATTCCAGGAGATCCAACACACTTGAAACCGATGGAAAGCTTTTAAATGTTGTGATAAAAATCTAAATTGCACTTAAACGCATCCTTTATACCAGCTTGCAAGGAAGACGCCAAGAAAGATTACATTCAAATTTGGTAGGCTACAACTTGGTTGGCTGTCACAAATGTAGAAAATTGGTTGGTTGTCAAAATGTAGAAATTTGGTTTGGTTGCTAAAAATGTAGAAATTTTTCATATTATAGGAATTTTAAGAAGGGTGTTTAAAATATAAACTGTGTGAAGAGTGTTAAAACAGAATCTTCACAGCAAAACCACTAAAATGCTGAATTTGAAATCCTATTGCTGTATGGTGGTTTTGAAATCAGAAATAGCAAGACGATTAATGTATTTGTGATGAATATATGTTCTTAAGAAGTTAAAAGGATAGTCATGATCTAAACAGCATTGGAAGAATTTCTTGATATTATTAAATTTATCTATTTTGTTGGTAGTTAAGTTATCATTCCTAAGTAAAAAATTCAAAACAATATTTCTGTAAATTGATAGATGCTAATTGCTGTTCCATACAGGAATTTTAATTACATGGAAACTAAAAGAATCTCTTTTGTCATAAATGTTACAGACTACTCTATTGTCAATAAGATGCAAGTCTAAATCTAGGAATTCAACCATATTAGAGTTAAAATTAATTTTAAGAAGGTTGAGATTGTCAGGGTAGAACATAATATTTGGTTTGAATTCACTATTTTTACCAAAAATTATTACATCATCTATATAACGGTATAATAAGAAAGATTCATCAAAAATATGATCAATTTCAAAAAAATGTAAATATAAGTTAGCTAAACTATTACTGGCAGGACCACCCTGAGGTAATCCTCTGATCTGTTTAAAAAGATTTTGATCAAATGCTATGAAATTTTCTTGTAAAACAAGATTAACCAGGATATCAAATTTTTCCTTTTTCATTGAATTATGCAAATCATATTTATCATAAATTAAATGTAGAACTCTAATCATATCATCTATAACAATAGAATTAAAAAGGTCCTCGAAGTCAAAGCCGTGCATGGAAAAAACTGTCATATCCTTCGTGACTCTAACAATCTCTAAGCTATTTTTAATTATTGCTGTGTGTTGAAAGCTATCGATAGTATTTTGAAGAAGGGATTGTAAAATCTTCCCAGACTTCGTTATATATGTATTATACCCATTAGTAATACTACGGAATTTTATTGGATTTTTGTGGAATTTTGGTGTTAAAAAAATTCGTGGGTATTTAATAGTTTTGAGATGGAATATTTAATCTTTCGTTTAAAGCCAAAAGACGATTATCATCTTCTCTATTGCTGTGAATCGACTTTTGAAATGCATTATTCTTTAAAATATGATCACTTAATAATTTACTATAAAAATATTTACATATTATTGCATAATTAGCAGAGACTTTATCCACATAAGTTATCACGAAATCCTTTTGAATATTATCTATCGATACTTTAAGGTCTTTATACATAATTTAATTTTCAACGCTGAAATCCAAATTTCCAATTTCTATTGCTACAAGAGATCTAAATTGATTGAATGCTTCTATCGGCATTCCGTATTTAATAGCCATTTTAAGGTAGAAAGTATCCAAATCTCTTGTGATCTGTTTTACAACGTTGGATTTATTTTTTGTGATCATAAGTCTAAAGCCAGTACCTTTTTCCATAAAATTTCTCAATAAATCATCTTTTACAATGCCAAGGTCTCCAGTGACAACGTGCTGATGATATTCATCGATATAATCACAATACAAATAGCATTTACACTGCTCCGGACATAGGAGCTCCGAAACTTGATTATAATTGAAAATAAATCTACCAAGTTTCTTGTTATATTTGAAAGCCTTTTTAATAATAATATTTTTAATAGGAAAACAGGATTTATATTTCTGAAATATACCTGAAAAATTAATTTTGTTAAAGGATTTATTCATAAATAGCATGGTACAATATTCTGTAGTGTAATTTTCTACTGCATCTAATTTGATAGTCATTTTTTGTACTAGATAATTATTAAGATCTCTAATCATATGCATACCATGGGAATCCAAAAACTTACATCTGCTTAAAATATCTGTCATAATTTTAATTTCTGTTTTATTCATTCCAAACATAAAAGATTTAATTAAGCCTGCATTAAAGTTATCATCAAATTTATTAGCTAACTCCAACATAGACCTCTTGAGAGTAGTGCTGTTTCTTGTCTCTTTCCACGCTTAGATCTTGAAATTCTTGAGATTCCAACTTTAATGTTGTTACCAAAAGATTTATCGAATTTCGGAATAAATAATGACTCTTCAGATTTTTGTTTAAATGATGGCAAAATATTTCTGTTGTTCCATATTACATTCAGACCATAAGGATAAAATGTTCTAAATGCACCTATACAAAAGTTTTCAAACCACAATCTCTGTTTGGTATTTGGCACTATTTTAAGTATGTGTACAGCTATGTTATTAAATCCATGCTTGTTAAAGTGCCCGATCTCAACCTTACTCTAATTTTTGTTACACTCAAATCTCTTAGAATCAGATCTATGCTAATTTAGTCTAATATTGATAGTATTCGAGGTCTGCCCTATGTAAGAGAATTTACACACATTACATAACATTATGTAAACACAATTAAAGGTTTTACAAAAATATAACTCGAATTCATATCTAACTGTTCATCACTAATCATGATACAAGCCTTGCATCTTTTGTCAGTGCAAGACCTGAATTTAAGTTTTAGACAATGGATATCTTTGAAAGGTTTAGTTTCAGATATATTACCATAACACCTATCTCTTTGAACTTCATCTCTACCATTCAAAATATTAATTTTATGTTCTGGCATATGAGATAAGCTCCTATTATATTTGGAGTTCCAAAAAATTCTAGTTTTATAAACCTTAGCAACATATGGTTTAGAATCATAAGGGTAAATAAAAGAATCATGAATATCAGAAAAACTCGCACATTTTTTTGTATTTCCTAAAAATTTTTTTTTTATTTTTTATTTTTAGTTTTTTTATATGCTAACTTAGAATTTTTGTGCCCATATCTATAGTTCACAAAAGACATACCTAAATATATACCAAATCAGAAAAATAAGGGCTCTACTGTATGGTAAGTGTATGACGATGGCACAGATACCATTATACTGTACCACCGAGCAATGCCATACCAAGGTATGACAAATTGCCAATCACATAAAATTTGTTAATTTTCATATTCATAGTTATTTAAAAGGTGAAGTATCTTGAAAAGAACATAATAAAATGTTAATAGCAACCCTCTAATCACAATGATAAAAAAGGTAACAATGAGCAACATCTCAGTAGACTCCAATTCAACCACATCCTACACATCAACAAATCCACAAATATGTAGGCACAAAATCAAGAGTTAGCAAAATATTTTTATATAAATTTTTAATAAATTTTTATATATATTTTTTTAATATTTTTATATAAATAAAATCATCACACAAAAAAAATGAAAAAGTAAAATTAAACATTATATATATATATATATATTAGTACATGTAATCATTAGTTGGTTGTACATAATTTTTATCCCACTGCGGTTCGGCTTCCTCTTCTACGTCGTACACGATCATATCTTCGTCTGATGTGTCCTGTAAAGGTGCGGTTTTTTTTTTTTGGTTTGTGAGGTGTCTATTCTATTTCAATTTTAGAGGTAATATTTTTATTTGGACACTTTCTTCTGCGAGTTTTGGAGGTTTGTTTTGCAGTCTGGGATATAGAAGGTTGGTTATTAGATGTATTTGAAGTAGTTTAAAGAACAGGAACCACCTCAGCTGGTGAAGCTGAAGACATTGGTATTGTAGACGAAGAAGGTGCTTTATTCGATAAGGATGATTCAACGGAGTTATTTGAACTATTTGATGTGGAGGAGCAGTATCTATTAAAATAATAGGTGGCCTAGATTCTGATGACGATGCAACTGAAACACAAGGGGCGGATGGTAGAAGGTGTGCCTGAATTTGAGGTACATGATTTGGTAACTGTAGAAATCCTGGAAGGTATTATTGGTTTTGGAACGGATAATAAAGGTAGTAGGTAATTTCAAAGGCGGGCATACTATTTTCGTAATATTTTCATCAGTTTGTGCATAATTGTTTACAGTTGAGGATTTTGCAGCCTGGGCGTATGTTTGTAATGTTCGTGGAACTATTAATATTTGGGCTTCTGGGTAAGATATGTTATTATTTGTTTTGATTGCCTGAATTTGTTTTTCGGTTTTCCATTTAGGGTAGAGTTTGGAATCCGCTGTATGGGGTTGAAAGCAATTAATACATTTAGACTAGAATGCAATATGTAGAAGAATGCCCAACAGATGCACACCTAGAGCACGTTAGTTGGCTGCGGCAGGAATTTTGTGAATGTCCGAACCTCTGGCACTTGAAACAGCGCAAGGGATTCGGAATGTATGGACGGATTTTAAAATTTATATAATCAGCTTTTATTGTATTTGGTAATTTCGAGCTATTGAATGTTAATATTAAACGTTTTGTAGTAATAATTGTACTATCTTTTTTAATTGTAATTCTCCTGAGATGGATAACCCCCTGATCAGAAAATCCTTCAAGGATTTCTGCTTCATGGGTGGTCAACAGGTCAGGATCTGAAATGACACCTCGACTGGAGTTCGGATATTTATGTGGACTAACAAGAAGAGGACACACAATCACACAAGAAAGGTTTTAGCAGCTAAATAACATTTGGATTGAAAAGCAGAATTAGTTTTGACTAGTAAACCACCGGATCTCATTTTTCTTACTGATTTCGGTTCACCAATTCCCTGGAGAGCTTTGAGGACAGCAAAAGGAGATTTACGGGACATTTCGTTGTTTGGCAATGATAGTATAAAAAAATGTGTATTCTTCGCAATTTCATCAATGGCAAGTGGTGTTGGTGATATGAAGCCTTTACCAGGGCACAGCATATTCGGATCCATAAACGCGAAAAAGACTTCGTCCTGGCGTGCCTCCACCCACCACGGAGTCCAACGAGGGAGGCAGTGTGCTGGTCATCTGGCAAAAACCAGGAACGGTGCTTTCCTGGAGTACACCCAGAATATAGTTAGTGCTACAGCATCAGGGCGAGGATCCAACGGGTAAACCCGCCACCCCTTATCTGCAGCACTAACCTGTGGTAAACCTGACCATGGGTCCCGTACAGAATATGGCAACCCTTTAAAATAGTTTTGAGAATCTGGCCTGGCGGACGCAGAGCGATGAAAACACACGAACCGATGTGTGGCGAGCACCGCAATAAATTAATATAATATGAGAATTGTTGCCTCTTTTCACCATAGTGGTGACCCGTATCTTCACGCAAAACCTTTACCTTGTGAATAGTATTTTACGAAATAGATGGTGATGGAAAAAAAAAACATCATCATTCAACTAAATTTAGTATAAGGACTCAATTCCTTTGTCTATGGATCCGAGCATCTACTTCCTTGGTTTCGATTTCGGGTGTGGCTCTCATCTTCAACTGCAAAATGTATCACAGATAAGTGGATTTTTTTTCTCTGTTTTATTTTTCTGTGCTTTTAATTTAACTTGAATTGTTTTATCAATTTCGTATTTTATTTATTCTTTCATATTTAATGCTAAAATTAATTGATTGCATGTGATAATTTCGGAGGAAATAAAATTCTTGTGATACAAATTAAAAATATCATGTATACTATAGATGAAAATGCCATATTCTAATTAACTATAATATTACTGATTATTATAGCAGTGTATTATTGAATGTATATCTATTTTATTGTTTATTTAGTAATTTTGTTCAAAAACCTTGCACAATGTCGGAAGTAAATGCTGTAAAAATACCAGTATATAATAGATCCAATCCCACCTTGTGGTTTGTTATGTGCGAGAGTACATTCGCTTTAGCAACCACAAAACCAATAACTGAGTCTTTAACTAAGTACAATTACATAGTAGCTCATATCCCTCTCGACACAACGAGTTTAGTTCGCGACGTCCTCATGCACCCAAATGCCACTGATCCCTACGCGCAAATAAAAAACGAACTCATAAATCGTTCAGGGGAATCGTCCCAGCAGGAGATTCGGAAACTCCTTTCGGGGGAAGAATTAGGTTCTCAAAAACCTTCCGAACTACTGCGTAACATGAAACGACGCGCAGACTCTTTGAATGTTGACGATAAACTGATGACGGAGTTATTTCTGCAGCGTTTGCCGTCTTCGGTTCAAACAATTTTATCTGCTGTTTCTGACCTCACGTTAGACAAAGCCGCCGACATTGCGGACAGAATTTTCGAAGTCTCGCCATCTCCTATTGAAACTTTTTCTGTTTCAAAAGAACAATCATTAGAATCTAAACTGTTTCGTGAAATTGAAAAATTAAATCAAAGAATTGATCGTCTTTCAATCTCTCGTGGTCGCTCTCCATACCGTCGGAACAAAAATACCCGTGAAAGAAGCATTTCGAATAAGCGTGATTTTTCGATTTGCTGGTTTCACAGGCGTTTCGGAAAAAAATGTAGAGAAGAAAAATGCATTAAATCATGCACATGGCAGGGAAACGAAGTCAGCAAAGAATAATGGCGACTTATTCTTTGCCCAAGGAATCACGTCGCCTGTTCATTCGAGACCGAACAACAAATATCTCCTTTCTGGTCGACACCGGTTCTGACGTGTCTTTAATTCCAGCTAATGCCTATCAAAAAAGAAATGCTTCACAACAAACACTTTTTGCCGCGAATTCATCCTCAATTAATGTATATGGGCAGAAAACTTTAACCTTAAATTTGAATTTACGAAGAGATTTTATGTGGACTTTTCTGATTGCAGATGCAAGTACACCAATTCTTGGTGCAGATTTCCTCCATTATTTTGAATTGGTGCCAGATCTCAGACACAAATGTCTTAGAGATACTAAAACAAAATTACAATCAGTAGGCCATTTAAAACATGCTAATATCCACTCTGTTCAAATTTCTATTTCTAAAGATACAATTTATCATAAATTTTTGAAAGAATTTCCCTCTATCACAAAATTGCCTAATCCAAATCAACCAGTGAAACATAACACTGTTCACCATATAATAACAAAATGTCCTCCTGTGGTAGCAAAACCCCGAAGGTTGGCACCAGATCGCTTAAAAATTGCAAAAACAGAATTTCAAAACATGATGCATCTGGGACATTTACGACCTTCGAAAAGTAACTACGCTTCCCCACTTCATATGGTTCCTAAGAAAGGTACTTTAGATTGGAGACCTGTTGGCGATTATAGAGCGTTAAATTCTCAAACATTAAAAGATAAATACCCCATTCCTTGTATTGCTGATTTTACAGCTGAATTACATGGCTCAAAAGTTTTTAGTCGAATTGATCTAGTAAAAGCCTATCATCAAATTCCTATTCACCCAGATGATATACACAAAAAGGCAATTTGCACTCCGTTTGGTTTATTTGAAAGTACACGAATGCAATTTGGATTGTGTAACGCATCCGCAACGTTTCAACGCTTTATCGATGAAGTCACTCGTGGCTTACCTGGAATTTACGCTTTTGTCGATGACATTTTAGTTGCATCTAAAAATACCCAGGAACATCAACAACATTTAAAAAACCTATTTTCAAAATTAGATGAATATGGTCTATGCATTAATGTATCTAAATGCATATTTGGTGCATCATCAATAGACTTTTTAGGCTTTAATCTGTCAGAAAATGGAATTAAACCTCTACCTGATAAAGTAAAATGTATTCTAGATTTTCCTAAACCAAACACATTAACACAATTGCGTAGATTTTTGGGCATGTTTAACTTTTATAGATGCTTTTATACCAAAAAGCCACACATATACTTGCTTCCATTGTTCAATTCTAGAAGGACATACAAATCAAAAGAAATCTCATTCTAGTGTTCGCAAATCATCCGAACCATTAAAATGGAATGGAAACGCAGAACAAGCTTTTCTTGCAGCGAAAAACGCTATTGCAGAAGCTACCCTTTTAAGACATCCTATTCCAAGGGCTCAATTGAGCCTGTGGGTGGACGCTTCAGATATTGCTATTGGAGGCACTTTATCCCAATTATCACAGGGGAAATGGGAACCAATAACCTTTTTCTCCATGAAACTTAACAAAAGTCAGCAAAAGTGGTCGACTTATGATAGGGAACTATTTTCAATTTATTCGGCTATAAGAAAACTCAAGCATATGTTAGAAGGCAGAAACTTCACAATATACACTGACCAAAAGCCCCTAATTTATGCTTTTAAACAAAACCCAAATAAATGTTCTCCTCGAGAACTACGCCACTTAGATTTAATTTCCCAATATTCTACCGACATTCGGCATGTGCAAGGTTCAGAGAACATAGTTACTGATGCTCTTTCCAGAATCGAAATTGATTCGATTACTAATTCTCCAAATTTAAATTTTAAAAAATTTGCATTAGCACAGAAAAATTATCCAAAAGTTCAAAAATTTCTGCAGAATAATGAATCATCACTTAAATTAGAGCTAAAACCATGCCAAACCTCAGATTGCATTTTGCTTTGCGATACTGCAACAGGAGTTCCACGTCCTTTCGTCCCTGCATCGTTTCGAAGAACAATATTCAACCATCTTCATAATCTTGCACATCCAGGGATAGTAGCTTCTACAAAACTCATCTGCTCTCGCTACGTTTGGCCTGGCATGAAAAGCCAAATAAAGCAATGGGTCCGGTGTTGTGAATCGTGTCAAAAGTCGAAAATCCAAAGGCACACTAAAACACCTCTCTTCCTGACGCTAGATTCACTCACATTCACATATATATTGTAGGTCCCTTGCCACCATCTGAAGGTCATCGTTATCTTCTTACGATAATCGATCGCTTCTCCAGATGGCCAGAAGCAATCCCCATTCTAGACATGCAATCAAAAACCATTTGCCGTGCAATTTTTGACACTTGGATCTCTCGTTTTGGTTGCCCATCTATAATCACCTCTGATCAAGGAACCCAGATGCGTTCATCAATGTATGCTGAATTTACTCGCATGCTGGGAACACAAAAGATCAAAACTACAGCATATCATCCAATTTCAAATGGAATAGTGAAACGTTTCCATCGACATTTAAAATCAGCCATTAAAGCCCATGAGAATGACAGATGGTCTGAAATAGTCCTCATCATTCTTCTCGGCATTAGAACAGCAGTTAAAGAAGATCTGCAATCTTCTTGTGCTGAAATTGTTTATGGAACAAACCTACGTCTTCCTAGTGACATGGTAGATATATCATACATTCCTTTTTGTGATAATAATTTCATCACTAATCTTCGTAACAGAATGCAACAACTGAATCCTGTTGCAACATCTGCCCACTGCACTGATCGATTCTACATTCATCCTTCACTAAAATCATCATCTCATATCTTTTTGAGAATCGATCGTGTGCAACCACCTTTATGTCAACCGTATACTGGACCACATAAAGTTCTGTCCAGAACAGACAAAACTCTCACCATTGACGTTAATGGTCAAAAAACTAAAGTTTCTCCAGATCGCGTCAAAACCGCACATCTTCTTTTAGAAACTGTGTGTGAAACTCCACCTTCAGTGAGCAAAAGTGTAAAAGATGATAAAATATCTACTTACAAAAAACCAATATATACCACAACATCAGGAAGACATGTACATTTTCCAAAAAAACTAGCCACTTACGTTACATAATTTTTTTTTCTCCTTCTAGAAGAACTTTCAGTTGGAAATTTTTTTTGTATTATATTTGTATATATCTTATTTACATGTTTTATTTCTTCTGTATATATATCATATTCAAATTGTTAATGTATTTCTACCAGTACAGATTCTCAAAAATAAAAATAAAAAGGGGAAACAAAGAAAATTTTTATAAAATTTTAAAAACTAATGTCGTTCCCTTGGGCTGTTACCCTCTGTCACTGGGGGGAATACTCTGTGGTAAACCCGACCATGGGTCCCGTACAGAATATGGCAACCCTTTAGAATAGTTTTGAGAATCTGGCCTGGTGGACGCAGAGCGATGAAAACACACGAAACCGATGTGTGGCGAGCACCGCAATAAATTAATATAATATGAGAATTGTTGCCTCTTTTCA